>CAJNOL010001555.1:45212-60729 GCA_905250125.1 Rotaria sordida | reverse complement strand
CCCTCAAGTTGTTGTCTGAAGAAATGATGAAAGATGTAAAATCTTTTAGTAGACTTAGAATTCGAAGAAGAATGCTTATACAACAATATTTTAACTGAATTTTCATTTTTTACTGTACAAAACCACAATCTACACTATACTTCATTTGAATAAATATTGTGCTAAAGAAAACTCTGAGTCGAGTAGTAGAATCTTTATTGAACCAGTTGTGAAGCTCTCTGAAAAACAAAATATTCCTTCTGTCTGTACCACTAACTATGTATTCTTTCAAAGAGTTTTTTTTTATTAAACCATCAAAATATTCAAAATCACAAAGTCATCTTTTACCTAAATAGAAAATCAGAAAATTTCTAAAACAAAATTTTGTCCGTCTAACATTATTATCAGCTCAGAAATGCAATTCTCATAATATATGTGCATCTGAGAATATGTTTTCTTTCTTTTGTATGTCAAGAACGAAAATATACTAATAAATTTTGTCTGACCGCAAGTTTTTTGGTGGTATATATCAAAATATTAAGCTAATGATGATTTTGTAACTTTTCAATGTTTCGAGTACCATAAACAATTTTTTGCTACAATAATTAAATGTCGATTCTCTTTGATATAACTGAATTTTTAATAAAGATTGAAGTTCTGCATCAATCTGTAAGTGACTCTTGTCTTTCGTACTTTCTTTTGGTGGACAGATTCGTTGATCGGCCATCGATGACGGATAACAAATAGGATGATTAAAGCATCGAGGATGACGAACACAGATATGATCAAGTTGAAAACAAAAATTTTTTGATGGTACATATGAAACTAATTTGAAACAAGTCAATCAGAGAAAACCACAAATGCTACCATCGTTATTAGATACCGTTTGTAAACGACCGCATGCAATATTCGCTGAACACTGACCATACTGACACCCATCATGACATTGTTGAGTGTTAAATCCATCTGTTCTAAGATAGAATCGATAGTTTAATTGGTGAAAAGCGACAGACAAACCTGTAAGACTAAAATAGAACGTCGTTGCATTGGAGACAATTCAAAAGAAGCTATTTTAATTACCTGAAAAGAAGAAAAACGAAGACTTGTATCATCATTGTAGTTCAAGTTTACGTTAAAATGACAATGAAATAAGAAAACCTATTGTTCCTATCATTTTTTATAATACGGCAATATTTTCGCGAAATATTTGTTATGATATTAGGATTCATTCTGTTATCTTTCGTTAAATAAAGACACGCATCTGTCATACACCTGGTTGATAACATGTTGACATTTTTGCGTGTTCTATATGGTTCTCATAAAAAGAAGTTTGTCGAGAAGAATGCTCACTTGTTATCAGATACATGCACCGGTAAAACTTTTCTATCTTTTACTGAGATATGTGCAGGTTTCCCGAAAAAAGAAATTGCCGAAATTTCTGAAATTCCCATAACTTTCAACACCATACATCAATGTAAAGCAACAAATTTTGAAAAGTCTAGAAATTTTAAAAATTTTAGAAATTTCCGAAATTAAGGAAATTTTGAAGAACAAGTCTCTAAAATTTCAAAAATTGGCTTCTTTCGAAATCTGGACATTGCTATGATAATTACAAAATCGTCAACCATATTGTTGCTTTCCAAGAACTGTATCTGAAATACAATTATCGGAGTCAGTTAACATATGCGAGGCGATTCGATTTTCTTAGAAACTAGTTTTAACAGATTCATTTTCATGTGCATTCACCTTTCGATGAAAGTACTCATTGAGCTTTCCACAGTATGTGCTGCCAGTTGTTTTTCCTTTTCTTGTGTGTATCCTCATATAATTAGTCAACTTTGTTTCTCTCTGTCTTATATGTATTGCGCAGTAGGAACAAGATAACAAAATTAAATTTCGATTTTTTCCTTTTGCATCCTTTTCGTAGCCATTATCTTTCACTCTTTCCTCCTTTATATATAAGAACAACTGAAATTTTGGTGTGGATGTGGGTGTCGATGGGGATAAAGAGACGATCTACACCCACACCCTTCTTCCAGGTATTTCTAAAGAAAATCGTTTTTTTTGAATAAAATATCGGATTTTCTTTTCTTTAGTAATTTAAAGAAATTAAAATTAGATCTTGCTTATTGTTCATCAATTTTAAAAACTGTCTTCACAAAGTATTTCTTTCAGTTTGATCGTTTCGAAATTAACATTGATTATTTCTTTAACAACATCATTAATAATAATAATAATATCTACAAAATAATTTTTTCAAATAATTCAATTTTATTTCGATGATATTTTTATCAAAAATGAAATTTTCATTAAAGATCAATTCAAATGAAACGAAAAATCAATTAATTTATTATTCAAAAGTCAATGAAATTATTTAAGAAGTTTTTTCTTCAATTCGAACTGTTTTTTTTTCCATTATAAATGGACCATACTGTAAACAAAAATGGTTGAAAATGATAAAGAATTAGAAAATACCAACTAAAGTTTAATAAGAAAAGAAACAATGTTTGGAATTCTTTCTGCTTATTACGTCTTTTTATTGGAACGGGAATAATTATCTAGAAAATGATCGATTTATTTTAAGTGATATTCTTCTGGTAACAATTTTTTTTTCGCTTAAACAGTTATAAAATGAAGATTTTTCTTTAAATAAAAAGAAGGTTATTTTACTTTTTGCACAAACAATATCCTTTGAATTTCAATGATGATATTCATTTTAATGATGTTCATTTGTTTATCCAACACGAAAAGATCGATTGATTTTCAAATATCTTTGTTTTTTTGTTCGTGTTGGATAAATTACAGCGTTTGTTAGTGAAAGTGTTTCCAGTCTCATCTCTTAATTTTCTCTTTTTATTTTCAAATATTCAAATCGTTTTAGGAAAATCAACAATCGTTTCACTTCTTCTTCATTATTATTCAACAATATTGAAAACAAATCACTGTTGTTCAACAAGAACCAGTAAAAATCATTTCTTTTCTTATTTCTCTGTTAACGTTGAGAGAAGTTTCTTTTTAGAAAATCTTTGCTATGCTAATGTCAATGCAACACAATCAGATAATGAACAAGCAGTTCAACAAGTCAATACTCATCAATCTATTCTTCAACTTCCAAATCTTATCGTTTGTCTTTCTTCTTTTTTCTTCAAAAGAAGAAAAATCTTTTTTTTTGTGTTGTTTTTGAGGAAACACCGAACATTAGTTGGTGTGGGTGTGGGTGTGGGTGTAGGTGGTGTTGACACTGTTTAACCACACCCACACATCCATATTTTCTACGTTTTCATTGATTTTCATTCGATCTGAATGTGCCTAATTTAAATTTGCAGTCAAATTAAATTATAATATCAAAAAAATTTAGTTTCCTTTCACTTTAGATAATTTTTGATTTTATTTTGGCATTTAAGATTTTTTCGATGTAACTAACTACTTCGTGTGTGTCATTGTCAATGGTAAGAGTTTTTTCGAACTCTGTATGGAAAGAAAGAACGAGAATGAGAGCCGATAAATCGTGTGTTCATAGGAAAAGAAAAAACAAGTGTCTGTTTATTTTTTCGAATTTTTTCTTCACATGCAAGTTGTTAAAACATGGATTGTTGTTTGACTGCTACAAGTTTGACAATTTGTAGCGAGAACAGTGTGCAATGCTATTTCTATTAATTGTATTAACATAATTAAGTCACCTCGTAAATGAATTTATTTATAACAATTTTTCGTGAATGTGAAAACTTGATATACTCTTCAGTTTTGCGATTTTTTTACCGACATTTTACATTGCTTTCAAATAATAAAGTTTACTTGAATAGATGAATCGAATCCTTTGTAGTTTTTTATGAATATGGGTAATGGATTATTATCATTTTCAAATGATCAAAATAAAATTACTATCGGAATTTTAAAAGAAGGTACCTGGAAAAAAAGCTTATAACTTTCGAACGAAAAGTCATAGCGACCTGCGGTTTTCAGCAATCGATAGAAGATTATAGGGGGGCGCATTTTTATATAAAAATCAAGGTTTAAATAATCGGTGATTGTGGAATCATTGAAATAGTAGGCTCGTTATTTGGTGAAATCTTAGCAGAACCAACTGAAACTTTCAGCATATATAGTCCCACTGTACCCCAATCTTCGCTGAAAATATCATCGATAAATCTTGTAATGACGAGGAATGGTGAGCCAATCATCATCTGGCCTTACATAAGACTTTCATTCACTCAAAATATTAGGAAATGGCCTCAACTTTTGGCTGAATAAATATTATAATCTAGACTTCATATCTATGCAAAAGCATCGCACTTTGATCGTAAAAATGTGCGGAAATAGCCAAAATTCGACGAAGAAATGATTTTCATACAGTAAGTATTTTAAAACAAATCTTTCCAACTTTCTTAAGAGAAATGCAGAATTTAGTAATATTTTCATCGTCTCTTCTCGTTCATTTAATCAAACTATGATATAATTGCATAGATATGAAGTCTACAGACTACGATATTTACTCAGCCAAAAGTTGAGGCCATTTCCTAATATTTTGAGTGAATGAAAGTCTTATGTAAGGCCAGATGATGATTGGCTCACCATTCCTCGTCATTACAAGATTTATCGATGATATTTTCAGCGAAGATTGGGGTACAGTGGGACTATATATGCTGAAAGTTTCAGTTGGTTCTGCTAAGATTTCACCAAATAACGAGCCTACTATTTCAATGATTCCACAATCACCGATTATTTAAACCTTGATTTTTATATAAAAATGCGCCCCCCTATAATCTTCTATCGATTGCTGAAAACCGCAGGTCGCTATGACTTTTCGTTCGAAAGTTATAAGCTTTTTTTCCAGGTACCTTCTTTTAAAATTCCGATAGTAATTGTTATACACCGATTAATCGATCAGATCGTTACTTGGCACTTGATTTTCAATACATTGATCAAAAATAAATTATAATAATAGAAAATTGTGTTTGTCTTTCCACCACCACCAACAATTCGTGCAGTTGTCAAAGAATTTCTAGAATTCGATGAACAACGCGTCATATTTTCAGATGAAGTCATATTAATTTCAATTTGTTTAGACAGGCGGTGCTGCTCAGTGCACGTTCATACTCTTCGCATGATATTACATAAATTGGAGATCAAAAAAACAACACTCTACTGTATTTTGAGCCATTATCAGCTTGAGATCGTCCTAAATTATCACGACTGATGTTGTTCTCACTACATGACACAGAGAAGAGAGACTATAGATGGGACGAAAAATGACCATTCTCAACATGCTACGCGAACATGTCATCAAAGTCTTTCATTTGGAGTCGATTAAACACGAGAGTATTCAACTTTGTACGTTCTTAGATGAAAGATGTAGGTAGTGGTTTACGTAAAGAGAAGATCCACACTCATACCTACCTATCCACACCCTGTGTGTTAAAAGAACTTACTCAGAAAAATAACTCCAGTAAAGAATTGTAGTCAAATGAAACGGGTGTATGTCCTGTTTTCACTGATTTTGCTCATATATCAAATAATAGAGGATCATGTGCTGATATACACTGGATAAAAACTTGTTCCATATGTAGAAACTTTTCTGTTATTTTCCGAACGATTTTCGTATATTAAGCATGAAAAAGAAGGCACTTTATGGCTCCTCTTTCAATAAGACTTCGCAGGCCATTCTAGGATATTCCAGGTCAATTTTTGCGTGACTCTGTAGTATTCAGTGTGTAGTTTAAAAGTGTACTTTTTCAACCTCTATAGACCTGGTTAGCCTATAGATCAGTCCCTCACAAAATCGTAATTTCGTCTTAGATGAGAAGTTATGAGAGCAAGAATACAATAATCTTGGACAATTGAAAAATAAAATTAAAACGAAATAGAATAAATTTCGTATTATTTTATGTCAACGAATGATAGATAAATACCTGTACGATTAAAATTAGTAATGGATTGAGATGATAATGCATTGATACTAATATATAGGAAATATTATTCTCTTTCCGATGACATTGAAATTGGACGACAATAAAATTTTCGTAGAATCTCAATGATAAATACCAGAAACAAAACTTTTTGTTGATCATTTTTTTCTTTCATTTCATACATATTTTATTGGTTCGAATAGTCATCACTATACACTGAGTGTCACCAGCCAACAATGATCTCAGAAAGAACAGGGGTGCATAAGAACGTGATTTGGCCCATAGAACTTTTTCACACTGAATCCAGCACAATCATATATAGTATGCAAGAACTTTGATCTCCAAGTACTTCGATACTAGATTTGATCTATACTTCAGGTACATTTGAGGATTTCCTTAGGCATATATTGATCATATAGATATGGTAAATTTTCTCCTGAACTCGATGATACACGTATATAAAATAAAACTCTTTTCCATATAAGTATAGAAAGAATCGAAAATGCTTCGGAGTACATTCGATAGTAGGAGCTTCAGGCTATATTTGTATCCGAAAGTCAACTTGTTAATATATCGTTCCAGACAACTGCAAAGTATGAGAGAGTTACCCTAAGAATACATGATGCTGATACATTGTCTTTCAGATCAATTTTCAACCTACAAAATCCGAATAAGTCAACTTCTATTCTAGCTGATTAGATAGCATTTTTAACGCGCTACAAAATCGTATAACTTTTAACGTTACTGAAGGTGTGTCAGGAAAAGGTCAAGGACTATACTGTGAAAACGATGCCAATTTTGTACTTAATATAATATAGTTGATTTAGTTTTCCTGTTAAAGCCCGGAGAAGTCAGCTTCTATTATAGTTGGTTAAATTGCATGTTGGATGAACAACACCTTTCTATCATTTATAGAATCGAAAAGTGAAATCACTATAAGCAAATGTCTAAAACCGATTATCTCTCAAACAATATCATCGTTTTTTAAAATATTATCGATGCTGGTCATCTAAACACATATCGGATAATGGTATTGATTCATTCAATAATGTTTGGCCTAAAACCCATCGATCGAATAATAATAATAACAATAATAATGAAAAAAAAACAACCTTGATATTGGATCAATTTTTCAAATAATCATTTAACACAACCACCATATCGTCATTATCGACAATATCAAATTATTAATACATAAAAACTACAACTTATATGTTAATAGTTTTCTTTTGATCATGCAGCTGTATATATTTTGTATTATATTTCTAGTCATGGTATATATCATGGACACATGTTTAATGCTTTTCTTCGATCTTGTTTTTGTTGTTTTCTTTTCGTACTATTATAAAATATGCTTGTACATAATAAATTCTATTAAACTATTAACAAAAAAAAAATGCACACAAAGAGGCATATCTATGCTGTTAATAAAAAAAATACCTCTACATATTTCAACATTCTGTTCCTCATTTTTTCGATATACTCATATTAGGAGAGTTAGAATATAAACAATATAATTAATAATCAAGGAAAGTAGATCCACTTCTACTTCTAAATTATTTAATATTCTAAATCATTTCGTTGATGTTAGGAAGTTATGTCGAATACTTTTTTTAATGTCGATTCTATCGTCAGTTAGTTGTCACATGAATAAGTATTTATTTTTCTTTTTTCCTTTGTCATTTTCTATTCATGTGTAAGTAATGTTTTCTATTCTGTACAAAATATTATCATAACACAGGAGCAAGAAAAAGAAAAACATAGACTACTTTGATAAGTTGCGAAGAGAAAGAAATATGTGTAACATGTACTCATTCACATATACTTGTTTGAGAAATGTGACATTGAGAATAAACAGAATCATGAAAAATAACATACAAATATATGTGGAGAACAAAAAAAGAATCATAAGTACTAATATGCAAAGGTATGTGAAGAATATGAAAAAAGAATCTACTAATATACAAATGTATATGAAAAAAAAAATACAAATTGGATGGACAATTAGTATCAAGTTTGATATATAGATAAACAAGGTGTAAATAAATAATATTGAACGAAAAAGAAATAGCTACTAGTTTCCGTGGTTTGATATGAATTCCATAGAACTTTGTACCTAATGATGCATTTGAACAATTATTTAGCTTCCTTTAGCTGAAAAATATCCTTTAGCAATAACGTGACCAATTAATAGACGTTTTGATAAATTCAATCTATTTTTTCGAATTAAAGTTGAATTGATAATAAACTTATAAGTGTGGGAATATTTATAATATTTTTTGAAGTATTTGCATATCAACAGTATTGAAAAAGTGTTGGCAATATTTTGAGAAGTTATCATAAACTAAAACGATATGGCTTTAAAATAAAAAAATAATAAATTTTGAATGATCTAATAGAAATATCTCATCGTACTTTTTAATAATATTTTTTTTTCTTAAAAACATCAATTACTAACATTAAAGTATTGATAAAATGGACGATCTATAAAGTCTGGCCTAAATCGACATTCAACTAGAATAATATGTTTAAAGTCCGTTCTAACAAGCTGTGTAATGTTAATTTAATCATCAATGCTACCGTGATTGTTATTATGTTTGTCGATCAGGCTAAGTTCAATAACACTGGGAGAGTATGAGTCTTTGCTTCCACCTAATCCACATTCACATCCACACCCACACACCTCCTATGACGCTGTAAACGTCAGGATCTTTGTATTCAAGATCAATTTTCCTTAAGAGCACCAACAAAAGTTTTATAATTGATTTCGGAAAAGGGTTGATTCTATAGCCATTTGAGGCGAGAACGGTAGCCGAATGTTGACATAAAAAACGGAAAGGTTCCGGAAATGGCGACAATGAATGACGGAAGGGGGAGGGGGGAGGAGGAAAGGAGAAAATGAGAATCAGAAATGGGTAAACAAGTGATGACGGCAGTATTCGAACGATCCTACCAAGACGAAACACAGTCCCATCAATCCTATCAAATTCTCAAAAAAAAAACTGATAGGACCCTGTCGAATATTGACGAAACCCTGATTTTCACAAATCTTTAGTTGAAATCTATCGGATTCCCTGGCTATTCCGATATTTTCTGATGGTCGAACCCAACTACTTGTCAACAAAGTCCTGAAAAGATCTCCATAAAATTTCAGAGAACATTTCCGAAATGTTGCATAGTCCAAACAATTTTGCAACTAGCTTAGTACTTATTTGGAAAAAAGTAGCGAAAAGGTCTCGATAGCCTCTTGAAAGACATATTGACACTATGTTGCTAGTATGTAAAAAGATCTCAATAGTAGATGGAGAATCTAGCTTCAAAAGATACTGATTACTTGCCGAAAAATATCTTAAATAGACCTCAAAATACTATAGAAACAGATTGCGACAGATTACCGACAGCATATAGAGAAGTTACTCAAAGATATATCAAGTGGGGGTATGTAGATTATTCGAACACGGTTATTGGAGAGGAACGAGAAGAAGCTGAAGAAATCCTATCGGAGTATTATAAAACATGAACTCGAAATTGATTTATTAAAAAGGGAAAAATAACTGAGCTCAGAATTTTGAGTTAATGATTTGACATCGCTTGACGTTATTCTCTCTAGCAGCAGTGATAGGAGAAGAAGAAGACGAAAAAACAAGGCTATAATAGTTATGATAAAATAAAGGCCACTCTAAACTTTGTTGAAATAGAATACGATGCAGCATATCAAGTGAAAGACAAGAAAAAATGATTGTTTTTGTTATTCAGAAGACGTAAGCCTACCAACACCAACAATGAATAATCGAAACTTCCAATTTCTATTTCTTGCACAATATTGTGAAGAAAATATTTCTAGTTCAAATTTCTAGAATGAGCGATCATAGAGAAATGTTGAGTATTGAAACTGAACGGAAGACATATCAGTGGACAGTTGAACCAATCGATGAGGAAATTGTTTCTGTTTATGCAGAAACGATTAACCCTACATAGAGTCATACATATCAAAAGAGAAAAAGAAAAAAAGAAATGCACATTTATATGGCTGTGGTCAGCCAAAGGATACCCCCGATTCTTATTTATTTATGTAGCTTCTATCAGTTATAAAAAAAATGTGACTTTTTTGCCAATTATAGTACATGTATGATACTAATGGTCTGTTATTATTTGAGATCTATTATCTCTTTAAAACCAAAATCTATCAAGTATTTCTTCATAATCATTTTGTTAAAGTATTACGCATCCAATTTGTTAACGTACATCAATTCTTGCTTAGAAAATTAAAGCAAAATGAAGTATCAGCAACAAAGTTTTGTTTTCATATAGTTAATGAAGAAAACCAGCTAACTTATTATGAGCTATACCTATGGATAGGATGTTCAATCAGATTCAAATTACATAAACCAGAAACAATCTGTACTCTCTTGGTAATCTTATGGAAATCATCAACAGCTTCTCTGTAAACACTACCCAAAATTGCATAAGTTTTGAGACGTTGATTGATGTTTTCGATAGCCGCTCGTGTACTATTGATATCACGATTAAAGTCCTTCTCTTCATCTGCTAATTCACGACCATGAGGTTTTTTTCGGAGTAATTACATATTGTTCACCTATATACCCTTTATCAGCAATAATCTGGACAGATTCTTCTGCATATTTCAGTAATCCTAATTGTCTCAGAACCGTGATATCATGTACACTACCAGGATAACAGTCTCAGACATGTACTATGTGATGATTCAAGTCACAGGCTATGTGCACTTTTAAGGCATAGTTCGTTGAGCTTTTTGCATGATAATATGCCTTACGTTGATTTGAATCATAAGGTTCAGGAATTACAATAAAAGTTGAATCAACTATTAACTTGTGGTATTCTTGAGGTCCATGTTTACTGTTCTACTAGCTATATCAGCAGATAACGATATTAATTGTTGGTATACACACAAAAACAGTATATCCATAAGCTCTGTTAAGAAATACTTGACTGTTGATCGACTCAAATTTAATTCTGTAGAAATATAACGTTCTAAATGATAATGCTTTAAGTACTATAATGTCACCACCAGCAAATTCATAGGAGATAAAAACGCTGTGTTAGTATTATTAGACTCTTCTTTGGGTCTATGCAAGCAATAATTCATAAGTGATTGTTCACACATCGAATACAGTTATTGTACTTGTTCAATGTCATGTCCTGTATGTTGTCCACAAGATACATTAATACGACCCCATTCAGACCAAGGACGTTGTTCTACAAAATGCAAATAAAGGAAGACATATGCCGATCATTTGTTGCGTAGTCTTATGACATAAAATAATGAAATGGAAGGGAGAGGTCTAAACCAAGAGGATGAATATCACTTATCACCATCTGAGGCTTGAAGTTATTGAATAACAATATATTTCTCTTCCATTTTCTGTGGTTTATCTTCGAGTTCCGATGTACAATAAATACAACTGTCAGGGTGCTGAAAAAAGTTTGTGTATAATCAGGATTTTCACAAACCAATACATGTTCCGACTAACATCGAGTGACAGTTAGTACAATATTTTTGACAATTAGCCATGATAGGTTGACATTAAGAACAATTCTGTTCAACTTGTGGAAAGAACATGGTGCAAATTTGAAAACGTTTGTATTTGAAAGAAAATGTATGGAAGAAAAAGAAAGAACGAACAAAAGTGAGGAAAAAATGATCGTACTTAGAACAAGGCAAAGTAACTGGAACATAAAGTACAATAGAATGAATGAAATCTTATTGTGCACGAAATAATATATATACCGAGGGTCAGAAGACGTTCAGAGAAAGATGGAGAAAGGAAACAGAATACAATCTCTCTCGAATGTCTCACAGACGATGATAAGCATATGTGTAAGCAGCATATATGAGTCATAAGAGACATGCAGCGAAAATGGATAAAATAGAGAAAAAAATGCCCTTCGCAGTAATTGAACCACTCGCCTTCTGCTATCTGAGCAGATCTTTTTACTATAACAATCTATGTTATTAGTAAATCATAGTAGAGGCGTGAATCTTATGATACCGTTGAAGCTAGCTTTACGTTAAATACATATCTTGCAAAATGGGGTGCTCCCCACAAAACGATTCCTGCCAAAAATTGATATATGTTAACAAATCGGATGCGTCATACTTTAACAAAATTATTATAAAGAAATACTTGATAGATTTTGATTTTAAAGAGATAATAGATCTCAAATAATAACAAATCATTAGCATCATACATGTACTATAATTAGTGAAAACAATCACATTTTTCTGAGAACTGATAGAAGCTACATAAACAAATAAGAATCGAGGTATCCTTTCACTGACCACACCCATATATATCCTATCCATCATTTCATCCATTCAACTATACAATCAAGCGATCAACTTCTACCTATCAATATGCACTCCAAGATACTATTTAACACAGCTTTACTCAGAGTTTCTCAACTTGTGCCATGAACAACAAGTATTTATAATAAAACTCAAAATTATTTTAATAAAGCTGAATAAAATTAAATGAGAATTATTTTGATCTTCATCGAAGACTCAATCATTGAGTGATTGTCAAAATAAAGGCATGAAAAAGTTATACTAAAATTCTACCAATACAAACATTCCAACAAACAATCACTAAGATACATATGATAGCTGATAGTCGCCATAATCTCTACATTGTTTCTCTTCCAACTAAACTAATATTATTCTGAAATAAGACAATAAACATATCGATTTTGAATGATTTTATTTTTACAAAACATGAGTAATTCGAGAATCATTACTTGTTGAAATTCTTCTAAAAGACCGGAATCAATCTTGATTGAGTATAGTCACATCTGAATTTCAAAATATTCGATGATTTCATTTCACAACTACATAATTTAGAATAAAGCAAAATTTCCAAAAAAAAGTACTTTATTGAAGGATATAAAAATTTGAAAGCTGGAATAAGAATATATGAAGGATTGAGCAAGAAAAATATGAATATTGAAAAATGAAAATTTAAATTAAGATTCAGAAGCTTTGATAAACAGAAAGAGAAGAACTATAACGTATAAAAAGATTAAAAATTTTAAAAAAATGTAATCGACAAAAATGTTTTCAAGTCAAAGCAAAGTTTGAGGTCATAATGGTTGGCTAGGGCTTAATACCACCAAAACTGTCAAGATAGACGCGACCTTGGTGACCAGTTGGGCTGCAGTCTGCTGCGAAAACAATTAAACGGAAGTTGTGACCTACGCGAGTGCTATTGAAGGACAATTGTTCAATTTGCCAAGATGGTGTATAGAAGAATGAACCAGTTTGTAGAAAACGAGTATCGATTCCCACTCCACCTACTCCTGCATTGTATCGACGCAAGAGTAGTACCTCATTAGTGGTCATGTCTTTCAGTTCAATTATCATGAGAGCCGACTCGGGTGCAGTGTGACCACCATTTTCCAAAACGGCCAACCAGGCAAAGTAAATGTCAGAACAGTAATAGTTATTGATTTGCTGACTAAGGACTGATGCATACCCACCATTTGTTAAATCTTCGATACGCCACGAATACTTACCACGATGTACGATATTTGGCATCAACGTTTTAATATTTGGATCAGTTCCATTAGTAACAATACTTGAATGTGAGGTTGCAATGTTTGCAACATAACGTGAACCACCTAGCAAATAGTCTGATGGGTTTATTAATGATGAATCAATACCAGCTCGCGACCCACCACCGATTGTCCAACCACTAGAAGTACCCGTTTCGAAGTCGCCGTTTGTGAAACTGGTCAAGGAACATACTATAAAAACAAAGCATAGGAAGAATAATTTACTCGTTTGATGTTAGAAATCGATCGTTAAAGCCACGATATGGTCTTGACAAAAGATAAATCCTATTTCTGTTTATGAATGAATCACATTCCTAGATAGCGATGGTCAACCAACAAATAGTTTTCCAAGCATTTTCACGAAAGTTTATGAAAAATCCTTACGAAACTCTGTATCATTTCGTTCTGTTCCCTTAGCCATGCAATATTTAATTTCCGCCGCACATTGGATTCTTAAGCGATCTAAGGTATTCTTTAGAGCTATCTAATTCATAATTCGGTGGACAACTACAAATATCGGTTTATTTCTATGGTGGTTGCACTATTCCATTCCCTTTCACATTTCAACTCCAACAATAATTTCTCGAAGAGAAAAAATTGATTGTCAGCAAACAATGAACAAATAAGCACTCCTTCGACTATTTTTCAACAAATACAATAAATGTCTTCGATATTATATCAAAATTCATGTTCTACTTCTATGAAACCGAATATAAGACTAATCTGTTGTATTTCTCATGATTCAAGTACTACTTAGATTGAGCTGTAGTACGTTTGCTGAGCAAGTTTATCACAAACAATAATCATTATCTACCAGGTAGATAATAATGCGATGCGACTCCAGAAAACCAGTATCTTTCCACAGATAGAAACCTAGCGAACCACTGAGACAAAATCTTTCACGGCATACTGCTCCCCAACAACTATACTACTAACAAAAACTTCAGCGAACCAAGACAATTAGCTAAAAACCAGGATGCTCTATCATGCTTTCCTTATTAAAGACGCATATTAGATCAAGACTCTTTGGAACCCTCGATGGAACATACTAGCTCAATTCATATAGAACTTACATTGGCAAACGTTTTGTCTACATTGATTACTGACACAATCCGTATCACCACGACATGACAACGCATTGTCACATTTTGGACATGTTCCACCACCACAGTCTTTGTCAGTTTCATTTCCATTCTTCACCGTATCATTACAAGTAGGAACTAAAACAGATGACGAAGTATTTCAAATAGTCCAACACTGACAATACCTTGACAAGTTCCATTTGTGCAAACACCACTCATACAATCCGAAGCTACTTTACAGTGCAAACCATCTGCACATGGTACACACACTCCACCACCACAATCTTTGTCAGTCTCATTTCCATTCATCACCTGATCAGTACAACTAGGAGCTAAAACAAACGATGAACTATTTTATATCGCCCTAAACTATTATACCTCGACAAATAAACGATGTGCAAACATCACTGATGCAGTCGTTCTTCACTTGACAGGTCATATTAACCGCACATTTTGGACACGATCCACCACCACAATCTTTGTCAGTTTCATTTCCATTCCAAACCTTATCACTACAAGTAGGAGCTAAAACAGAAGATGAACTATTTTATGGCTCTCTCAGCTGCTCTACCTGCACACTTTCCCAGCTCGCAAACATGACTCTCACAGTCAGACTGAAAATTACATTCCCATGTATCTGGACAAGGTGGACAAAATTCACCACCGCAGTCTGTGTCACTTTCCATTCCATTCTTCACATTGTCGCTACAATTTGCAACTAAAAACAACGATCAGCTATTTTATATTCGCTATCACTGCCATACCTTGACACGTAATTCCGTCGCAAACCTTGCTCTTACAGTCACTACCATTTAGGCATTTCCATCCATCATCACATCGGTCACAGTCTCCAGCCCCACCACAATCAGTGTCAGTTTCAACTCCATTCGTGACACCATCGTCACACGCCGGAGCTAAAATAAGTGATTAGTTATTATGTACGACTCTTAATAAGCATAC
>CAJNOL010001555.1:0-15239 GCA_905250125.1 Rotaria sordida | reverse complement strand
CATCTGTACATAGATCCAAAGTTAATCGCTGCAAATATGGCATCTTATTTAGGCTCACTCTCAAAAGAGATACAATTTTTGTCTAATATGAATATTATTGAACAACGTGCTATTTAAAGTATCTATGGCTATTTAAGCTTATGATAGCTATTTAAGTTTTGTATAGCTATTTAAGTTCTCTACAGCTATTTAACTTTTGCATAGCTATTTAAGTTTTGTATAGCTCTTTAAGCTCTCTATAGCTATTTAAGTTTTCTATAGCTATTTAAGTTTTGTACAGCTATTTAAGTTTTGCATAGCTGTTTAAGTTTCTCTATAGCTATTTAAGTTCTCTACAGCTATTTAAGTTCCCTACAGCTATTTAACTTTTGCACAGCTATTTAAGTTTCTCTATAGCTATTTAAGTTTTCTATAGCTATATAAGTTTTGTACAGCTATTTAAGTTCTCTACAGCTATTTAACTTTTGTATAGCTATTTAAGTTTCTCTATAGCTATTTAAGTCCTCTACAGCTATTTAACTTTTGCATAGCCATTTAAGTTTCTCTATAGCTATTTAAATTTTCCATAGCTATTTAACTTTTGCACAGCTATTTAAGTTTTGTATAGCTATTTAAGCTCTCTATAGCTATTTAACTTTTGTCTAGCTATTTAAGTTTCTCTATAGCTATTTAAGTTCTCTACAGCTATTTAACTTTTGCGTAGCTATTTAAGTTTCTCTATAGCTATTTAAGTTTTCCATAGCTATTTAACTTTTGCATAGCTATTTAAGTTTTGTATAGCTATTTAATCTCTCTATAGCTATTAAGTTTTGTATAGCTATTTAAGTTCTCTATAGCTATTTAAGTGTCTACATAGCTATTTAAGTTTCGTATAGCTATTTAAGTTTCGTATAGCGATTTAAGTTTCGTATAGCTATTTAAGTTCTCTATAGCTTTCTAAATTTTGCATTGCTATTTAAGTATTTACATAGCTATCTAAGTTTCTCAATAGCTATTTAAGTTTTCTATAGCTATTTAAGTGTTTACATAGCTATTTAACTTTATCATAGCTATTTAAGTTTTGTGTATAGCTATTTAAATTCTCTATAGCTATTTAAGTACTTACATAGCTATTTAAGTTTATTTTATCTATTTAAGGAATTGTATGGTCTTGTAGTTTCTCTTATCTATTTACGTTTATTATTGATATTTAAGTATTTGGGTGACCTTTCAATTGTTTCCTTCACAGTTTACTATCTATGTATCTGAAATCAAGCTTGACCTATCTATCGGAGTGTATTTCAGATTTTGCTTTTTAGGAGTGTTACTATAGCCAAATCATCAGATTGAAGCAGTTTGAATAGATGAGAAAAAGATGAAACAGAATTGATGTCGCAAGTCAACGTAAGATGCATGACTTTCTCCCATTTACTCACCTGTTAGAGCAAGAGGGGGGGCGGGGTGAAAAAAAAAGAGAATAGTGTAAAAAAATCTGCATTGTTGTGTTAAATTTGTTTAGTTGCTGTAATGGTAGACCTACAATGGCGATCTAGAAACCTTCACAACTGTAGGAAATTAATTACAATTATTTGTGTATGACTACTGTTTCGAGAAAGCGGGTCTGTATCGAAGGCATCTGTTATAGATTACATAGATATTCAAGATTTAGATCGATATGGATGTATTTCAATTGCTACGAAAGATTCCAGTAGTTATACAAATACGTGAATATCTATGCAAATATTTAAATAGCTACGGAAAGCTTAAATAGCTATGTAAATACTTAAATAGCTATAGAAAACTTAAATAGCTATGTAGATACTTAAATGGCTATAGAAAATTTAAATAGCTATGCAAGTACTTAAATAGCGATGAAAAACTTAAATAGCTATACAACACTTAAATAGCTATAGAAAATTTAAATAGCTATGGAAAACTTAAATAGCTATGTAGATACTTAAATAGCTATGGAAAACTTAAATAGCTGTAGAGAACTTAAATAGCTATAGAAAATTTAAATAGCTATAGAGAAACTTAAATAGCTATGATAGAGTTAGATAGCTATGTAAGTACTTAAATAGCTGAATATTTATTTAAAAAGTATCTCTTTTGAGAAGCTACGCTTATTTAAGATATAAGCAATCTCATCTAATGATCAGTATGTATTTATTGAACGTAAATGAAAATCTTTTAGATGAACAAGAGATGATAATTCATCAAAGTCAATTAGTAAACGATTAATATATGGTACAAGTATGAATATATATTCTAAAGTTTTATCTGTTTTTAAGTTCACAATCAACTCTTCGATATTTGAATAAGAAACAACTTCGTCATTTTTAGTTTCTGTCAAAATTAAATATACTAATTCATAATCGAACAATACGGATTTCATTCGATTGTTATTAGTACATAGAACTGTTTTCAGTAATTCTTCTGTATGTTCATCTCGAAAATTTTTAATATCAAGCTTGACAAATTGTAAAAGATCTGCCACGTTGTCAAGAAATAAATCTAGTTATCTATCGATAAAATTCACAAGTGAAAATGTCTGCAATTGTGGAAACATTAAAGATAATTTTGAATGAAAGAATTGCGAATGTTGTGTGTTAATCAAGATATCTTCCCACAGTCCATTGAATACAAACGATCGTATTAATAGACCAATCTGAGGAACGATTTGCATCATAACAAAGTCAAATTCTTTATATGTAACACCAATGAGACCAACATGATGACAGAAGTCAATTATTATCGAATTGAGACGGGAATTCAGATTGAAAAATGAATAAAAAATTTCAGCACCATGAAGATACTGACATATGTATACTATCATTTCATTTGGTAATCTTTCGAAAATTAAAACTTCTTCCATTCGGAACGGACAATCTAGTAGTATATTTAAGTAGTAGAAAGTACCTGCGATTTGTGTTATTGAAGGGAAAGCATGCACTAAAAATATTGAATACAATCGGACTCAGACGAAGAAAAAAACCAAATTGTGAGGCATGTATGTCGAAAGAAAAAAAAGCCACGTGTTCCTTCGCATGTGTAATATTTCAGTGTAAGGAAAAGAAATGATTATATTTGCATTGTTAGAGTGACGACTATGCATGTGGATGTATGGTGTAGGAGAAAGTATAAGTGTGATTGTTGCCGTGAGAGTGTGGGTTTCAGTGAAGAAAATGTTCAGACCAATGATCCGCATATTCTCTACATCATGTATTTCATTTTTTCGTCGTGCTTCTTCTATAGAGGTCATTGTTCTACGCGAAATAGTGTAAATAATATCGCCACTGACAGTAATGATAACAAAAAATCTACAATTTTTTATTACATTTTTCTTCATTATACAACCCTAGTATAGGGCTAATTATCTGTGTTGGTCTTCTTACTGTCGACTTTTATTTTGAATAATAGACTCAATCACTTTCATGTTTTCATTCTTGTTTTTAGATGTATTACTGATTAGAACTATATTGCCATTTTGGATTATTTATTATAGTAAACTAAAATCAAGGAGAAAAATTTTCAATACAATATCAAATATGATAATTAACCTTTATAGAATCGAAGGTGATCTATATAATGGTACTGCAACTTTAGATTAAATAGGTCATTTGTGGATATGGAAGTCTTACATCTAATTTCTAGGATAGAATAAAATTCTCGAGATACCCGTAGTAAGACTTGACTAGATTTTCTCGAGTTTTTCAAACAAATTCTGATTAAAGTACAGGATTAATTATGTGTACAATAACTAATGTTAGCGCGAGACTTAGAAGTACACAGTTAAAAATTGAATAACTCGAGAATGAAAGCAGCTAGTGATCTATAGTTTTCAGAAATTGACAAAGGTAATGTGGGGATGTGTTTTTATATAACATTATGCAAGCTGAAATTGCCACCAAGCCAATCATTTTTGTAAATCTTTTCGACAAACGTATAGTAATGTGATTTAGTTCCAATAAAATTTTGAGTTTGACATGTATGTTAGATAGAAAGACTTTAGATCTATAGCTCAAAACGCAATGCGATTGATTATCTTTTCATATCTTAATATTCAGCCAATCCACTTGATAAACTTATCAAACACATAAAACACTTTGAAGCACGTTGGTTTCACTGTTGAGAAGCTCACGCTTTATCGATTGATATATTTAAACAGAATAGTAAAAAAGATTTTTCATCTTGTGTCATCAATGGCAATTTTCTTTTTTTTCAACTTCTAATCAATACTTTTCTACACATGAAATGTCAATCCACGGACATGAATGAATTTGTTGAACTTTATGTAAAAGAATTGTCCGGTAATGAAAAATGATCTAAAGATCTGCATATATTTTCCAACGATTACAAGCCAGAAGACGCATTGCGATAGTATACGAAACTCATCTTTCTATTTTCTCTTATCAATAAAGCACTTCGTCTGTAAAATATAGAATTACTTTTTCTTCTTCGATTTTTCATACGTGATATTCATCGTGAACTAATTAACAATCAATATCAGTCATCTGTGAAAGTTTATCGTGAACAGTTGATGTCATCCGATGAAATAAACATATTAAAAAGTTCTATCGATGATCTTATATCAATGAATTCTTTTCTTGCTACTAATCTCGATCGACAATAAGCTGCATTTTACATTGCAGATGCTACTTTAACCTCGTCGAACCAATTCGATTCAAGTCTAATATCAGTTCTTTTTGAAATTGTTGCTGATCCCAGTATGTAGGAGAATAAAGAAAGACCGTTTGCTAACATTACACAATATAGTAAATTTGGCGATGATGAAGAAGAAATTCTATTTATGGTTGATTCTATATATCGTCTCTTGCCCATCTATGAAGAAAACAACATATATATTGTCTCACTTCAGCTATCCGGCAGTATTGAAGATGATATGCAAATATTAATGAATCATTTAAAGGCAAATAGGACAATCGCAGTTGATAGCGACTTTGGTATAGTTACATTTGTGAATATTCTATATGATATGGGAATGTTATTGACATAGCCAAATGTCATTTATATCTAGGTTACGTTGTTGAGAATCATAATCAATTTGATGCAGCATTTGAAGAATTTAATACTGCCTTGAATTTTGTCTTTCTTATGAAAGAACTAGATCTCCAAACTGTAGCAGAAATTTATACGGCAATCGGTAACAGTTTTCAAGAACAAAAACAATATCAATGCGCTCTAGATCACTATAATAAAGCTCTTTACATTTTTCGATAAAAGAAAAATGAAAATTCATCTCAACTAGCAAAATTGTACACAAATATGAGGCACTTCTATCGAACTAAAAAGAACTACGAACAAGTATCTCAATGTCATAAAGAAGCATTAGCTCTCCAAAAGAGACGTCTACCAGAAAATCATTACGACTTAGCATTCACATATAAAATATTAGCTGCAATTTACTTTGATATGTAGGAATATGATCAAGCTCTAGACAGTTATCAGAAAGCATTAGATATCGAAAATAAATCTTTACCTCTTGATCATTCGGACCGTGCAGTTACTTACGAAAATATGGCTGTTATATATGAGCAGCTCAATGATATAGAGTATGCAAAAGATTATCTAGTCAAAGCAAATATTATCGAACATCGCACAATGTTGGTACGTCGATCTCGCTTCGCTATCATGTCTTACACATGTCCATGTGTGTCATCATTATGTATGGATCTACAATATGTTTCGATTTGTAAAAGGAGCTCCTTGTTTTCGATGTCTACGTAAATTGATCAGTATCCACCAATGACTTGAGATTATCCGTCGTTCTTTAAAAGAACAGTTACGCTTCCTATTCGACTAAAGATCATTTTTCTCCACTTTTTGATTGTTCTATAAAAAAAAATAATAAATATCACAGTTTAAAACTGAAAAATGGAAAGAACTATTTAAATCTGATTTTATCGCTACATAATTAAAGTAGAAAGTATAAATCACAGAATATTATAGCTGATTTTCCAAAGAAAATTGCCCATACTTTACTATTTCGACAATGTCATTCAGAGACTATTTTGTGTCGCGATGATCTCGAGAATGGAATATCAAAAAAAAAATTCGTTTCAATGCGAGAATAGAATTTTAAGATCGAATCGAATATCATTCGTTTTCAAATCTCTATTATAAGGTTTCGTTTAATTGCTATGAGCTCTACCATAAGACAATTTTTGTGTACTTTGTATTTTTTTCAATATTTGAGATAATTAAAATGAAAACAATAAGAAAAGTTAGTTAACTCTAGACTTCACTAAATTAATAAAACAGTTCGATCTCATATTGATTGACTATCAATCGATTGGAAAAATATTCATAGTTATATATACATAATACTTAGTCAAATTTCCTATGATTCTATCAAAGTTAATACTAAGTAGTAGTCTATTCAGTTCAATTATTATTTATTCATTAGATATACGATGAATTCACTTTCAAATATTAACCTGTCTCAAGCTTTAAGGCTTGGATACCAACTATTTCAAACTAAGAATTGAAAAAATTTAAATTCATTAGCCGTTTAGAACATTTAATTTCAAATGTACAAATTAAATATTTCTCAATTCATTTTCAGTTGATAAAATTTATTTCCGTTGAATATTTGATTACGTCTTAAATTTAACATATTCAATAAGAACACAAAATTCTGTTCGTAACTCATAACTTTTGACTCGTCGAAAATATTTTCTAGAGAATGAAAAGTTTTCGATCATCCGTTATGTATTTACATCTTGACAAAACTTTAATATGCAAATAGTAAAAATAAAATTTATAATTGAAAACAATATATCGATTCACTTTCTTAAAATTAATTTTTTTTTTGTTTTGTTGCATTAAGATGATCAAAGAGAAAATTGTGCATGGACAGTACAAACAATTATATTAATAACTAAAAAAAAAATGATATCATTATGTGATGAAAGAATACACTGAAAAAATTCTAATAAACGAAATGAATCGAAAAAATTAAGAATATGTACAACATATGTGTTTTTGGTTTTTTTTTGTAACCAAAAATGACCATAAGAAACAAAATTGGAGTTCGATAAAAAAAACGCTGATGATAGAGATGTTTATCAAGGCTTTATCGTCGTGGCGATTCATCTAAATTGAAAAGATATATATTAGAAAATCAAAACTAATAACACCTGGCAATACTTATATAAACCATCAGCATATTTGTTTTTAATTAATACAAACAATAGACTATAAAGTGATCGTCTTTCTTATATCATTGAACTAAATCAAAAGAACTAATCTTGTTTGTTTTCTTAAATTTCTCTTGCAAAAGGTAATTTTCTTATCATACACTGAAAAATCCTTATTTTACATGGAGGAATATCTTGCCTCTGGATGATACGATTAATAAAATATACATGCACTTTTCTTTGTATATAGCTACTAACTATTGAGTAAACATAAAAACCTGTTTTGAACAAATCGGATACTTACTGGAGTATTCCGACCGGGAGAAACCCAACCTTGAAAAATTTTCGTTTTTCTCCAGCGTTTTATTGTGTTTTTTCCCTACCAGTTTCCAAAAACATGCTTCATCCTCATGCCAAGATTACCTTGAGACTAGAGCCCGGCATGACCAGAGAGAAAAAGATTGTTCGATAATAATATTCATGTTAGATGTGAAAAATTAATTCTAATTTGATTCATTGTATTCAAAATTTTCTTCTCTTCAAAATGATATATCAATTCTAGTCACAATTTTGTATGTCGTAATTATTCTTTCACATCTAACATGAAAATTATTATCGAACAATTTTGTTTTTCTTTGATCACAATTCAATAATTAAGCTGAGTTCTATTCAGGACACACCTGGTTATACAAAAACTAATGAAATCAATTTAATTAATGGCTTTTTGACAGAAGTTTATAGCAATCTTAAAATAATATGATTATTTAAGCAACCTATATATAATTAATTTCTTTTTTATTCAGAGTCATGATTGATTCTTACAAATGATGAATTGAATGGTTCAGAGAAAAAAGAAATCTTATAATAATAACTATAATTTCTTTCTTTAGATATGTATGCTGAATAATATAAATGTTACTCTTCAAGAATTGAATATTGTAGATCTAGTGTCGTAATCAAGAGTGAGCTAAGCCGGATACCGCCCTATCACTATAAGAAAAAAAAACGTAATAATTATCATCATCGACTGTCCTCTAGGATCGTCGAGCACTGTTCTACCACCCACGATCTTCTCATTACGTCACTATGTAAATCAAAACATCGAACAGAAAAAGTTCAATGTCTATTAGTGACATCTATTTATAATAAATATAATTCGATAGATGTTAATCTTCTTATTGATTGGTTTATGTCGGCCGTAAGTTTCTTTACACATTTCAGATATTTTCATTTATTCTTTATTCTTTTCACGTGAACAATTCTAGATAATTTCTAGTCGATATGCCTAAATATTATTGTGATTATTGCGATACATATTTAACACATGATTCACCATCTGTACGTAAAACTCATTGTCAAGGAAGAAAACATAAAGAAAATGTACGTGATTATTATCAAAAATGGATGGAAGAACAAGCTCAAAAATTGGTTTGTTTATTTTTATTTTGTTTATTTTTATTTTTTATTTTTCTTAGATTGATCAAACAACAGCTGCTTTTAAATCGGGTAAAATGCCTAATGCACCATTTCCAATGCCACCACGTCTTATCAATCCAAATATTGCACCACCACGACCAGGCATGCCAGGTATTGTACCACCACCACCATGGGCATTTACATTACCACCAGGCATGCGACCATTAGGTCCACCACCTAATCCAGCTGCAATGACAACATTAATGACATTACGGCCACCACCTGGCATGATGCCACCAGGTGTACCACCACCAACGGCTATTCAAAATTCATCTATGGAATAATAGTATAATTAACATTTAGCAGCGTGAATATTCCTTTGGTTTTTGTATGTACATTTCATCGTAACTATGTATGAGTTAATATAGAAAAAAAAAAAAGATTTTCTCTCATTTGTTTATTGTTTTAATTTTGAATTCAAGACGGTCTTCTTTTTTTTGTTTAGAGATTTTGTTTTCCCTCATTGAATAGTATCATCTATTTACTTCAACATATTGTTATTTGTGAGAAGGATATGAAGAAGTCATTAAGTTGAGAAAGTTCTTGAAAGATAAAAAATGTTTTAAAGATAATGGTCAAAATTCTTTGTTGGTTCGGAACTTCATAGCTTTTCATTCTAAACATCATATTGTATTGAATGTGTAATAGGAATTCCCTGTTAATTTCTTTTTTCATCAAATACATAACGATAGTGTACGAATATTGATTATAATTTCATAATAGAATTATCTGAAATCGGCAAACTTAAATTAATTCAAAAAATAAAATTGTCGAAAAATGATGTATTAGAGTAGTAAAAGAATAAAGATTTTTATTGTGATGTTAGAAATATAACAATCATATTTTAGAAGATAAAAAAAAATGTTTTTAGCAACGAGAGTGAGAGTATGAATTAGAAGCGAATCCGCATTCTGAATTTCTATCAATTTTAATTATTAATGATGATGTGTTAGAATAAGTTTATGTATACAATATATGTTTGTTTGTTCAGTTCTATGTAGGTTAAATTTTTGTCCACCCTCATGAACAGTTACGTAATCGGTCAATAGCACTGATGACAAGTGTACACTATTATATCTAATGGCTATTAGTGTTATCTTTCTTCATATGTTTTTTTTCTTTCTTAAAGTAGTACGGAAATTATTATTAAATGAGATATAGAAATGAAGCAACATCGATTACTTTAGGCAACATATTTCACGAATTTGGATTTTGTTTCTGAAGTTTCAGCTACTTTCATTAATTTTCAGTATCTGAGCAAGGTATAAACAGTGAAATCTAATAATTGAATTTTCTAGGAAAACTCGATTTTCATGACTATATTTGAAAATTTCAATATTTCGAAAAGGAAACATGTATTTTAGCTGAAACATTCAAAATCTTCTATTGAACATTAGACAATATTTTAGATTGAAACCTCAATTATTAGATCTTTTTTTTTTACTCTTTGTTCAAATGCCGAAAACAGTTAGAAGTTCGGAAATAAGATTCAAAAAGTGTTGTCCTTTTACTAGTCTCACTAAGGCCTATTGATAGTTAAAACATCGCCTTAATCGGGAATAGACATAAGCGGATCTATCTTGCCCATATTTATTTACAGTTGATGATAAAAGTCTCGCACTACTTTTTAATTTTAAGTCTTCTCTTAAAACTATACAACGTTAATTTAATTTAATTATATAGCTGCATAGCAGAGGTCGCGTGCTATGTATATATACTTGTTTAACAAAAAAACGACATGAAAAACTAAAGTATGATATTTTACTGGTATAGTTTCATGAAGAGCAACAATCATTTGACGGACATCAACAATGTTTATATAGGATGTGGGCGCAGAGAAGACATACCTAAGAGACCTTTTTGGCCATATTTAGTTGTGAGCCTTCTTTTGTTAAATAATATGAACAAAACAAATGATAGCAGAACATTCGCGATAGAAATTTTACTCTTTTTTTGATCATACGTTTGATATTATTTTTGATTGTTTCAGATATAATATTAAAAGAAACAACCTTGAACAGGTAAAGTAGATAACAAATTAATTGAATATCATTGCTTTTTTCAGCATCAAGATAAGTCGTAGAAAAATGAGCGGAAATAATGACATGGTATCAGTAGTGGATGATGGTGGGTTATTATAATGCTTTGTTAATGTCGTCTGTGCTATTCTAATAACTATTGCTTTTGCTTTGTTGTATATTATTTATAATTCAATATATAGATATATTTAAATAAATTATTTTTTAGAAGAGTCAATGATTAAATATCTTCGTGAAAAGATTATTGGTCGTCCAACAATCTTTTCTCTAGGTGGCGATGTACCAATAGATGAGTAAGATTTGACTTTTTTATATTTTTTCTCTAATGATATGTGTATATAGTCATACGCCTCCTATAAAAAAGGCTAATTCACAAGATGGTTTAAATGATGTTGTATTAATAAGTACAAGTTCAAATGATACAACAAATCAGGTATGTTTATTTGGTGAAGTTCATTCTTTTTTTTTTCAATATATATGTGAAATTTAAAAGAAAAATATGCACTTCTTCTTCTTATGCACAGACAGTCACTTGAAAATAATGTCAGGTATATGTAGAAAGCAGCTATAGTGTTTTACCTCCCATTTTGCATGCTTATATTTATAGAAAAGTTAATTATTTATTACGAAAAATTTGATTGCCACTTTTGAAAAAAAAATGTCACAGTTGAGACCCGCGCCGTCAGGTGTGTAACCATATTTGTTTTCTTTTTCGTTTCCTCCCCTTCATTGCTTTTTTTCCCGTCGTTTTGCAGTCTGCTTCGCTTTCTTTTGCCTATTCGCTTGATTTGCTTGTCGCTGCTTTTGTTCTGTGCTGTCTTACTTCATCATATTATTGCATCTGCATTTTTCATCTTATCATTGACGTTATCCTCAATTGAAAAGCTGAGTAAAGTGTGTTCTGCATTTACATTTGTTGAAAAATAAACTTATAATTGCGGCAGAAAGAAACACAGAAATGTCTCATACGAAATTTAGTCCATTCATAAAAGCACAGGTGAAAAAGAAGTTTTGTCTTTTTTTCTTTTTTTTTTTTTATTTGTAATCATTAAAACATAATTCTTTATTTTTATAATAATAATAGGTAGAAAAACTTACTGCCACAAGTAATATTATTAATGCTGGCCGTCGACCAATACCATCATCATCACCAATTATTATTCCGAAAAAACCTCCTCGTTCGAATGTAAGCATATATTATTTATATTATAAATGTATGTGTGAATGAGAACAATATGATAATTAATGTTCTTTGTTTTTTTTATATTTTTGTTGAATTAATGAGTAATTATTTTTCTATTGTTAGGCATCATCACAAAGTTCTTCATCGTATACATCGGTTGCTGATCACATGTCTTCATTTGTTGTAAGACAAGAAAAAAGACAAAGATGAATAATAAATTTTGAATTTATACTTTTTTCTTTTCTCTACATAGGAATCATTAGTACAAACAGATGAAGGTAAAAAAAAAAAGAAATAAGAATTAAAAAACAACAAACTTTTTTCTTAGTACCAAATTCAACATTTCCAACATTACCATCAACATGTCAACAATTAGAACATTCAGCAGCACGAGATCGCATTTCAGTTAAAAATAAACGACGACAACCAATTAAACAAAAAGTAAAAATAAATAATTTTCAAATAGCAATGGGAATAACATAGAGATCTGAAATTTTCACCATTCAATAGAAAAGACCTTGAGAGTCATCGATGGATGTCGAAAACGATATTCCGAGGCCATTTCCCATTGGATTAGAATATGAACAATCGATAGAAAAAAAATTCTCAACCATCTAGCATATTCCATTCAAGAGTTAGAAGGGTTTACCTTCGATTACAACAAATCGACCTCAACCAAGCTCAAGACAGGTGAAATTTATCATGTTGAGTCGAGTGATTTGAGATTATTACTTTAGTATTTTTGAAATTTCGGAAATTTTCTCTATACAGCATAGAAATCGAAATTTGAAAAAGTAGTTTCAAATCGCTTTCAACTATCATCATTCAACTCAGCATGATCAACTGCTCTTCTCTTGAACTCGTTCGAAGCCAATTCTTTGAAATCTGAGGTGTCACAGGAAAATCATTGTAACTCTGGAATGCAACATGCTAGAAAGTTGAGGATTGGGTAGATCGCAAGAAAAGAGATTTCAGAATATCGTTTTCAACATCTGTAGATAGCTCAAGGTCTTCTCTTGTGAATGGTGAAAATACCACATCTTTATATTCTTCCTATTAAAATTTATTCAGAATGATTTTTGAAACTGAGAATACTTATATTTTCTTTCTTTCATTTTTTTAGTTAAGTACACTTCGAGAAACTGATGATAATGAAATTGATTTATTTTCATCGAAAACTGAAGGTAAAAAAAAAGACAAAAAAGTAGAATTGTTACTCGATATTAACAGGTTAAGGTGTAATATTATTCGGGAAAAGGGAATTAACAAATTTATTTAAATAAAAATAAAATTTTGAGACATTTTGAGTATAGATAATGAAATTCCACCACCTTTACCGCCGAAACAGCGTTATCTACTCAAAAGTTCATTTTCATTACCGGCTACAACAAGAACAAATTCAACGACAAAAACAAAAATGAAAAAGTTAAATAAAAATTTACGAACATTTTCAATTTATTGACATTGAGTTTTGTTTATCGTTTTTCTCATTTCTCATATTTTGTTTTTTCAATAAATTACATTTAATATTTTCAGCTATATCATCAACACCAGAAGAGGAACAATCAATCATTGCTACAACACGCGTGGAGGTAAATTTTTTTTTTTTGGAAAATAAAATGACTGTAGTCGGAAGAATGTTTTAACATAGATATGTATATTTATATTGTCATAGATATGAAACTATTGTTTATCAATAAACAATGAAGAAGAATGATTGAAAAGAGACAGTTAACTATTTATTGTATTCGTAGAAGGTCCCGAATACATATTTGACATCATATTTAATCTTATTTATGACGGACGTCCTTCAATTAATGAATTGCTTTTAAATCGAAGCAATGTGCATCATGTAGATTCTAATGAGTTCGAAATCCTTGAAAAGAGTACATGTTATTAGCTTAATACCGCGCGTGATGAAAAATTATTGGAAATCAATTTAAATCATAGAAAATCTTCAGTAATAAGATTAAAAATAAAACTCTCATTTTCCTTCATTTTTAAGCATTTTCAATGATTCTTATTGACTCACAATGAACAGATAAAAACTACCGATATTCTTATTTCAGAACAAGAGTAAATCAAAAGATCTGAAACTTTTACAATAAACTATTCTCATTAAGGCTTGTCTCTATGCAAACTTTTCCTCATGTCTGCAAGGAAGACCACAGCATTGAAATTAAAGAATACTATTTTGCTAGAATATTTCTACCAGAGTTGTTGATATTTTCTAAAGATTGAAGTGACTGAAAATATTTTCTAAAATTCATCGTTTCAATCTTATTTTGATTTTGACATATGGCTTGTCGAGTAGACATTCATTTTTCTAATATACGAAATAGACAATTATAATTTCTATTATGTTTTATTCTAGTCAAAAAAACCACAACCATTAATTGATCTATCTGATTTGGATATAGCACGAGCACGTCTTCGTATATCAGTTCGTTCACGTGATCGTTCAGCTGATAATATACTTTTAGCAACGAATTCTAATACTAATAATGAAATATCATCTATTCCATCATCAAATATTTCAACATTTACTAATCCTATTCAACGTTCAACAAGTTTTAAACGAATTCAAGAAATTAATGATATAAAATTAATAAATCAATCAATATTAAAACAAAAAAAAGAAGAAAATTATGAAAATATTTTATTAACTAATAAATCTATTGAAAATAATTCAATATTAAATGAACATTCAATAGAAAATGAAAATAATAATGAACAAACAAATATTAATAATTCAAGTCCAACAAAATCATTATCACGTTCATCATCTCAAGAACATATTTATGATAATTTAGATGTATTTAAACGTCCTAAACCAAATATTATTTTATCATCAAATGATGATGAATCATCATCATCATCAACAATGACTGTCGTTAAAACAAGAGAACATCCAATAACAACAACAACACGTTTAAGACCAATTACAATGCATGTAACATCTAATAATGATAAACAAATAACAAATGAATTTGAAAATGTTTTTAATCAATTAAAAAAACGTGGTTCAATTCGACGAATTCGACCAAATGAAGAAACAATACTTGAAACTCTTTCAACTGTTCCTATCGAAGAAAATCATATAGCAGCACCACTATCTCCATCTATAAAATCTGAGAATGAATCATTCATATCAACCAATAAAACTATTGAATCAATTCATACACCATCAACACCAAATCGACGAAAAACACTTGCTGGTGTTCATTTATCAGCTAATAATAAAGTTGCTACTAATGATAATAAACCAACACCATCATGGATTGATATCGCTAAACAAAAACAAAATAAATTGTAAGTTAATACAGGATTATTCAAAGAAAAAAAAAAAGAAAAACAACTGATGTGTTTTTTTACAATATTATTTCTGTGAAGAAGAAAAAA
>CAJNOL010001554.1:0-60733 GCA_905250125.1 Rotaria sordida | reverse complement strand
CCAGAATATGATGCATGCTGTTGATGCATGTATCAGTGTTCTTCTATTGATTCAAGAGTGAAAATGTGCACCTTCTTTCGTAGCGCACGTTTTCGTCTGACGAAAATAAAAAAAAATACGTCTTCGAAGGACCCGATAAAAAGCAACCTCCAAATGCGTATTGCGACAAGATCTAATCATTTGTTTTTATTTACTCTGGACATCGTCTGTCGAATAGTGTGCGCACATCGAAAAACATCGGGCACCTAAAACGCTGTTTTTTGTCCAGTTGAACTTGGTAAATATTTTCAAGAAACGTTAAAAAAACAAGTAATGCATCGTGCTCCATGAGCCTCGCTGAGCTTAATTTTGAAATTAAAAAAAAAACACAGTATAGAATATTGAATCTTATGTTACTAAATACATCTATAAGCCGGGCTGAAATAAAAACCAACAAGCTTTCTGTGAACATAAACATCAGGTAGTATTGAAATCTATTACTTTACCAATATTTTATTGCTCGTCGGTTTTTTGTGTCTAAAATATCTCTATTTGTACTAATTTTGGGACGCATTCATTGAATTTCTGGGATAAAAATGTGTGACAATATAAATATGTAACACATCATTTATTCAAAAATTAAAATGCAGACAAGATTTTCTTATAGGTCTGAAATATTTGATACGCTCCCAGCGCAATTGCATAACTTTCAAGATCTGGCGTCAAATATTTTTACTCAAAAGAGTGGGCTACGAAATAGCACTACGATACACAAAGGAAATATCTTTGTTCTCTCAACTTAAAATTCTGGAATTAAGTTATAGCTACTCTCGTACACTTCTATAAAATATTAACTATTTTATAAGTCAATGGCATTCACAAGTTTAATCATTGTTTCAACAAATGATATGCATATATCAATTATGTGCTTTGAGAACAGTTTTCTTTATATTTTATCTTTCATGTTCGCTCTTTCCTTCAGATAAAGAATATCGATTACTCAGATCGATCTCGTATATAGATGGAATAATAACGCTAGGAAAAACTAATGCTAAGGGGAAAATTTAAAATAAAATGCTGTATATTTTGTCCTGATCGATTGATATGTTAATTGTGATTTTTTTTATGGCTTATGAAAATAATAGCACGAGTCAATAGAAAGAAAACGAGCAGTAAGAATGTGGGTTAAGAAGAAATCGACACCTACATCTGAAACTTCAGTTATTCTCAGATTGATACTGCAATAATCAACTTGAATATATAAAAGAAACCAGGGATTTCTTTTTTATTTTATGATTTGATGAAGGAAAAAAGAACGATAGAGTCAATCATTGAGTTCTTGCTGAACAAGACTTATCCAATAGGCGACACCATATGGAATTGCATCATCATTAAAATTATAATTAGGTGAATGCAACTTATTGAGTACTGTTCCATCATTGTTGCCCATAAAGATAAAAGCACCAGGTCGTTTCAAAAGCATGAAAGCAAAATCTTCAGAAGCCATCAAAGGTTCTCTGTTCTTGGTGACATTTGTTGAACCGACGACTGCTTCAGCCGCTTTAATCGCTCGTTTCGTTTGTTCATCATGATTAACAAGGGTGATTCCTCCTCGTCTATATTCCACATGAGCTGTACAACCAAAGGCGGTAGCTAGATTAGTTGCTAATTCATTAATACGTCGTTCGATAAGATCACGAACCGATGCAGTCAAAGTTCGTGCAGTACCTCCAATACGTATTTCAGATGGCATGACATTAGCTGACACGAAAGAGCCACTCTGGATGGCACCAACACTGACCACTGCTGAATCGATCGCATTGATATTACGACTAACAATAGTTTGTAGTGCCATGATGAATTGTGCTTCTAATACTGTAACATCTGTTGCAAGATGTGCACCTGCTCCACCATGACCACCAGTGCCTCGAAACGTTACATTCCAACGATCGGATGCTGCCATCAGAGGACCTGCTCGTATAGAAAATGTTCCCAACTGTTCTGGAACATTGTGCAATCCATAGATGGCATCAACGGGAAATCGTTCGAATAGACTGTCATTTATCATGGCTATGGCGCCTGCGAGTCTTTCTTCACCTGGTTGAAAGATAAATTGAACAGTTCCACAGAATGAATCACGATGTTCAGATAAATACTTTGCAGCACCAAGCAGCATAGCTGTATGGCCATCATGGCCACAGGCGTGCATTGCGCCCAGTTTTGTCGAAATGTATGTTGCGTTATTTCTTTCGATAAGTTGTAGAGCGTCCATGTCGGCACGAAGACCAATAGAACGATTACATGGCTTTACACTTGTCAATGTTCCAACAACACCGAATCGACCAACACCTTCAGTAACCGTTAGATCCCATTGTTTAAGTTTAGAAGCAACCAGAGTTGATGTGCGTTTTTCTTCCATGGCCATTTCTGGATGAGCATGAATATCTTGCCGTATTATGGCCAATTCTGCTTGCATATCGCGTACTTCCATCAGTAGTGAGTCGTTCATTTTTGTTTCGAATTCTTCTAGAGTGCATATTAAACCTAAATAAGAGATACAATTTTAAAAAATACAACTAAAATTTTCAACAAACTTATTTGGTTATGCAACAGGATTGAGTAAAGAATAGTACTAGATAAAAATCGAATCATGTTTGATGATTTGAAATAGAAGTGACGTTTCGTTATAGCTAAATATAAAACACATACAAAACACACATGCAAATTAATACCTTATTTGTTCTTATCTAATCTATAGTAACATTTTACAAATTCAACTGGCACTTATAAGCTAGCTTATTGTATGTTGATTGTTCGCGTTCTCTTTGCATTGTCGAAAAGAAAAAAGTATCCTTTACTATTGTGTTGTCATGTTATCAATGTTGAAATTTTCACTCTCTATCTGTTCGGTTGGCATTGGGCTTAGTTCAATAATTTTCATGCTGTAGTAAATAGTATAGTAAATAAATATTTGTGTTCAGAAAAGGGTGTGGGTATAGAGAACATCTACCTCACATCCACACCCATACCCGTCCACACTCAATATGAGTACAAAAGTTTCCAATTGACAAATTCTTAGGTGTCATGAAAATCCTAGCTTCGAGCATTGAGCTTACGCCTTCACATCATACGGTAAGGGTCTCGGATCATGCTGTCTGAATTTCTTCTGATCATGAAAACTTAGGGAGTTATTAAAAGTTAAACTTTATTTGAAATAAAGATTTTCAAGCTAACTTTTCAGGACTACTTTTAACCGACTGTCAGAAACTACTAACCTCACGAAACCATTAAAATATCTCGGTATGAAAAAACCTAGAAGGTATGGGTGTTGCTACAAAAAAGTAGTACACTGACCAATACCCGCAACTTTTAGGTTCAATATTCTAGAAGAACTAATTTGTTGTAGAATTTTTCTATAATTAACGTACTTTCCACATCCCTAGCCAAAAACTAAAAATCTTCGTATTTTCAAAAAGCAGTTTAAAATTGAACAACTCACTTTTTATGAATGTAAAATAAATGTTATTCTTGATCGAGAATAGGTTGTTGAATTTTAATGGATTGTTCAACTATTAATTCTCAGAAAATTCGTAGAAGATTTCATTGGATTCATATTTCTTTGTCTATTGCGAATCGTTTCAAGAGCCAGAGTTGTAGGCTTCGCTTCCACTATTGATTGTACTTAGTTCATCGTTCGACTGTTTGTATCGTGAGATCTTTTCATTTTTTAAAAGAGAAATTGAATTTGCAGATCATTCTATCGTATTCATTTCTTTTTTTCATAGTGATCTGATCACAAACATGAGGAAAATATTCTTTATTGAATTTTGTCAATTCAAAAAAACAATCGAAATGAATTCTTTCTTAATTTCATTTTCGAAAATCGATGGTTGTTCTTATTTCTGTTCTAATGCACGAATAATCAAAAAAATACATGTCAAAAACAGCTAAATGCTTTATGCTTTTTTGTACATTATTTAAAACGATAAGATGCAGAAAGGATGATGACAATTGGAGGATGCGATTGTGACAGTATTAACCTGTACAGAAAAGGAAAAATGTTAACAGATCAATTAACAACTTGAATCTTCTCTCAGTTACATCCAACTGTTCACTAATTGCTAACAACAGCTAAAGAAATATAATTTCCCATCAATGATTAGTTCAAAATTGTGAAGATTGTTCTCTGAAATATTCACTCGAGATTTTTACTTCGCAGATTGATTACTAAAAGATGGAATACTTCTGAGAAAATCATATAAAATAACAAATTATTTTTCGAATACTCAATAAAATTGCAATGGCCTCTTTGCACAAGTATCCTTCTCTCACCAAATGACTCATGTTACTATGATGCACGTGTATTACCATAGAAGGAATGTCTTTTTTTATATTCTTGCTTGTATATTGTCGTGATTGCGACATAATTATGCAATTCATATGAATCATATAAAAGGATGAAAACTTGGAGTTGCATATTACTTTTTATCATACATCATTAACAAAATAAGCAACACATAAAAGTGAGCATGATTTTAATCTTTGCATCGTGGTTTTGTATATTTTTGTCACTTTGTTCCTTCTTTTTTTGTTGGAGATTGAAGTCTGTAAAAGAAACTATTTCAACTCTTTATCAATCGAAGTATGTATTTTAGTTCCTTTAATGACACTACATCCAAAGGAACGAAAGCAAAAGGAAGTAAAACATAATTTAACATCAAAAATACAGTATGCTGCAAGAATAGAAAACAATTTGCTTTCGTAAATAGTTGTATGAATTACATTGTTTGGTCATCTTTTTGGTTCATATTTATGAAATCGAATATGTAGAGTTTTTCGATGAAAATTTTGATGATTTGTTACAAGTGAACATGTCCATCATGTTAAAATAAGAACATTGACGCATTTTTTTCACTTCTATAAGTCCATCAAGCTTTGACAAGCAACAGAGATTTAATTTTATAGCTATAATTTGTTACAAATTTGGACTTTTTTTTGTAAGTAATATTGAAAATCTATACGAAATTTGTAAAGTTTGCCGAGATGTCAAACACAAATTTGCGAGTAACTTGTGTAATTACTGATAAACTTCTACTTAATTACAAAAATTAGTATAGTACAAGAAAACAATTTCTAGAAAATTTTCATTATTTCTCTACTTTCAATGAGTACAGATCACGAAATAAATCTATAGGAATGAAGAACTCTACCGCCAAAAACTGAACATTTTCAGAAATCTCGATAGCTACTAGGAAATTACAGAAACTTTCGATATTTCTATAAATGATGGAAATTTTATCTGTTATTTTGTTAGTAGTTTTTCAGTGATGGTTTCAGAAGATAACCAGAGAATTTGTGATCGATAACTCAGAATTACGGAAACTTCCTGACAATTTATTTCTTGTATATGTGTAATTAAGGAAGTTTACATGTCATGTCACGGCAAATTTCATAAATTTTTGTCATTGTGTAAGAATTTCTGAAATTTGATGATTTATAGGAGGAATTTCTTTCTTTAGAAATGTGAACATTGCTGTAGCAACATACAGTTTTGTATGATTGTGTAGATATGTTCCCTTCCAAACAAATATATAGAAAGAAAATGAAAAATAACAATAATTTTCATGAAATTCACATTAATTTCTTAAAATAACCAGTAGCTATATTGACTTTTGATGAGTGCTGGAAAGGCCAAATGAAACTAACGCGCACTTTACTCTGAATCGTTCAGTTTTAATCAGTCTCGGCTACGAATCACACTTGAAACAATTGTTTTTGTTACTTTAGTATTATAGATTGAAAAACAACCATAAAAAAAACACCGATGAGTACTGACAACATGGCTTCAGTTAACATTCGTTGTATTCTGGATAATCCCTATGCCGTCATTGGTGTAGTGAATACAAAAAGAGCTCGAATAGAAATCGAGACCAAGGCGAACAAACAAAATGCTGAAACTACTAAACGAAATCCAATCAATTTGGTTTTGGTACTTGATCGCAGTGGTTCAATGGCATCAAACAATAAATTAGAATTTGCAAAGAAAGCTGTTATCTCTGTACTTAATTTGCTGCATGATGACGATGTTGTACACCTAGTTGCCTATGACGATAATGTCTGGAACGTTTTTGAAAATGCACGTGCATCAGCTCGTCAAGTTCTTTATTCAGTTGTGGAAGGATTAAAGACTGGCGGTCAAACTTACTTATCTGGTGCTATGGAAACAGGTGCCAATCTTTTTGAAAAATATACATATCCTGGATATTCCAAACGTATGTTCGTATTATCAGATGGATTAGCTAATGTTGGATTAAGAACAAAAGAAGAAATTATGAAAGCTGTTAAGAAATATAATGAAAAAGGAATTATAATTGATTCATTTGGTATTGGTGAAGATTTTGATGCAGAAATTATGAAAGGTATTGCTGAAGCTGGATGTGGTCAATTCTTTTTTCTTGAATCGGCTGAAGTCATCGTTACATTAATGACAAAAGCATTACAGAGTGTTTTCGATGTTTGTGGAACACAAACTCAATTAATTATTCGTGGCCGTAATAATGCAATTGTAACAAAAATATGGGGCCATGAAAACATTGCATTAGGTGCAATTCTTGGCGATCTTCATGTCGATAATCTTCGTGTTGTTCTTTGTGATTTTACTGTTTCTGGAACAGTACCTGAAGGTACAGAAGTTGATGTTCTCGACTATCAATTGAAGTATCATCGTCCTGGTCATATTGAAGAAGAACCACTAACAATTACTGGTAAATTATCAGTAATATTCGTCAATGATGAATCACTCATTAAAGAAATTGATCCAAGAGTTAAAACCTTACATGCTGTTCAAGTGGCAGCAGAAATGGATGATAGAATCGCTCAATTGATAGACAGTAATAGGAGAGATGATGCTATTGCACTTATTACTGAACAAATTACTCTTCTGAAACAAGTTGAACATTTAGATGATGAGAAAGGTATGATTGAAATGTTAGTTCGTATGGCAGAAAACATGCAAAATCGATTGAAAGAACAAGCAGTAAGCGCAAAAACTGCTGCTAAATACTATGGTCATCATGGTCATATGAAAAAATGCCATGATTACAAATACACTCATCACTATGCAGATGAAAACTAAAGAATTGCACATTTGCTCAATTGAAATATAAGAAACCAAATGTTGTGACTGACACATTAAACAACAATTGATTAAGATTTTCATTTTTTTTTTCTATCACTCCATTGTAATGCAAATATACTGGTTATTTTTCTATTTCCTTGAATTTTTTTTGTTCAGTACGTATTAAATACATAAGAAATAAAGGGTAAAATATGAATTGAACATCAGAGAGCGGAGAGGATGTTTTGCATTTCCATCGACACCCGTACTCTCATCCACCGGTGCTTCTATTGAATCTTAATGTGCCAAACGCTTGACTGTACGAGTAATCTATGCGTTCTAGCTATGCTAATTTATAGAAGTGATCAGAAATAAAGAGATCCATAGTGCAAATCATGTGATTAATCTTACATTACACTCTGCCGAATGAATGTAAAAATATTGATGAAAGAATCAAACATAGAAAACACTATTTAAAATAGTTTCGTTTTCTTTGTGCATGGGAACCGATGTGAATTTGTACCCAACATATAATTTTCGAAACTAAGAGCATTAGAATAATGCACAATAAATGAGTCAAAATAAATCACCATAAAAAATAATGTACTTGCTTTTTTTTTTATGAATTATTATCATATTTTATCAATCTTTTAGTGAATGTCAATCGGGCTTGAAGAATGCTTAAAATTTACTGAAGTAAACTAAAATCGTAGTCTAAATTTGAGTTAAGGAGAATTTATCTCAATGTGTTCTTTGTATACTTATGTAATCGAGATTGAGAGCAAAGTTATTCTCGTACAAGAAAAATGTTTTTTCTTTCTGATTGAATAATTAATATAAAGCATTACAAAAAACGAATTTTTTTCATTAGAAAATGAAAATTTTTGAAGATTAAATATTAATTGATCATCACTAATAAAACCTAAATCTAAACGAATGGTTTTTTTTTCCTATAATTCATATCGTATTCGCATGAGAATTATACTAAGAATTTAATTGAATTTGAAATTTACTGTCATAAATAGTTGAAATATTACATATTTTCAAAGATGGTGATTAAGAATCTGATATAGATAATGAATGTTTAAGAAAAACATTATTTTCTATAAAGCATAACAATCAAAGTTTAAAATAGATGAACAACAACATCGGACTCATGCTACATTATTTTCAGGATTACTATTTCTGCCTGAACGTAAAAATTCAACTGTTGAAACAGTACAAACACCTGTAAATACTTTAAGAAGAATTTCATACTGAAATTGTTCATCAGATTTAACTATTAATGATTGATGTAATTCATTTGATTCAATAGCTGAAAATGAATACCATATGTTATCATGAAATGATTTATATTTCAATATACAATCAACTATGCATTGTTTCTTTTCTCTAAAAATATTCAAATTAGTTGAATATTCTGAAACAATTAAATTTCGAAAAAATTCTGTTATATGCGCATGATATTGTTCATTCATCATAGGTGTTTCATCAGTTTGATTTTTAATTGAATAGTCAACACTATGTTCAACATTCAAATATCCATTAAAACAAGTTCCACGTAATGCAGAAGAAGCTGCTGATAGATTAAAATCTGTATTTTTTAATGAAATTGATGTTAGTGTTAATAGACTTTTTTCAAGATCTTGTCCATTTTGAACATTAATTGAATAGTTAGCAGTTTCAACAAGATATTTAACAACATACATGTGTTTAATTATTGATGCTAAATATAATAATGTTGTTCCCGAAAGACCAAGTTTATCTTTAAAATTTGCATAGTTTGTAATAAATTCTTTAACAAGACTTAAATCTTCATTCCATGCTACTGGAAGGCATCAATTGAAACTAAAATATCTTGAAGATCACGCTGAAATGGAACAAGAATACTTCGATTAAAACACTTTCATAATTTTCTTTCTTGATTATCATAATCATATGGATGTAAAAAAATTGACACCCACACCCTTCATCTTCTTCCATCAAAAATAATTAATCATTTTAAAGTGAAAAAAAAATTTTTTTCTGTCATGGATCTGCAGAAAATTTACAGAAAACCAGGATCGTGTAATACCGGGAGTCTCATCAAATACCCAATGTTGTTTCGTTTTTCATTCTCTATCCAGTGCAGTCTACGCGAGATCTCTATTACTTCTTCATATTGAGTTATTTAAATTTAGAGTTGGAGACTCAATTTGTTTTTCAAAATGTAGCTCGTTCTCTGCTGAATACCGCCATACAATTAGAAATACTTCATAGTTTTCCAATATTTCAGAAAAACCTTTTCTTGCAAGGCAGTAGGTTCAAAATCAATGGTTTTCCTCGAAAACCTACTTTCGAGCATTTTGAACAAAAGAAACGGCGTGATATAAAGTCCTTAAGTACTAGATAGCGTTAAAATTAGATGTAACCTTATCGAGTTAGGTTTTTCATGTAGCATATCTACTTAGGTGGACGAACATCGAGAATATCAAAAATAGAAATCATTCTAACGTTGACTGATATCAATGATTACAATTTTGTATGTAAATGTGAAAAATTAATTCAGAAAATTTCATCATAGATCTCCAACGAATGTTCATTATTATCATTATTGAATGAACAATTTAGTTCAATTGAAATCAATGATCATTAACGAAAAATTTTTCATTGATTGGTCATTTCAAATTATCCAAATGAGTCATAAAGATTCTGAAATAAATCAAAAAAAATTTCGCTTCTTTCGAATAAATATTCAACTGAAGCTGATTCAATTATTCATTTTCGTGATCAATCGAAAGACATTCAAGTTTCTCAAGATTTTTTTTTCCTAAAAATGATCGATTTTTCAATGTATCAATTTCCATTCTCAAATATTATCTTTGATAATCGAAATGCTGAAAAAATTTCCATTGTTACAATTAACTGATGAATACCAAAAGAAAAGTCTTAATGAAACAAATCAATGGATTTTATGTCAATGTCAAACAAATTTTATTCAGAGAAAAATCTAATTGATATTGAACTGAATCAATTCGTTAGTTATTGTTTAATAATTCGAACTGAATTAGAAGATTCATGAGGTGTTGATCAAGAACATCGCTGTCATGCACATTCTCTTCTATCTCAATTACTTCGATTTAGAATTTTTCATTGAAGATAAATAAATGAAACATTCAACTCGGATTATTAAAGAGATTGAAATCATTTCATTAATCTATTCAATTATTCGCTCAATTACTTTTCGAAAATCTTAGAGAGAGAGAGGATCAGTAGTTCGAGTTGAATTTAATTAAGTCATAGAAAAGGCTACAAATTGTTAAGCGTTATTTTAACGTTTCTACTAGTGAAGAAATTCAAATTCAAATCAATAACTTTTACCTCAATCTAACTCTCTTTCTCATTCTATCTTTTTCCTTTTAGGATTATTCTCTCACCTTTCTTCTCGTAGTTCACTTGAAAGTGGAAAACTCAACTCCAAAGAATTTTTTGAATTGCACAAGTGTGGTTCTTATCGGATGTCAGCAATTAGCACATAGTACATTCTAATTTGCAAGAATTATTCAAAAAAATTGAATAAACGAAAACGATGTCTATGTCAGAATAATGATATTATTCTCCATCAAAATCATAATTCTTCGTACGACATGAGATGGAATGAGATGACTTCATCTCACGCGAGGCTTTATTCCATGGACTTTCTTCAAATCGAATTACATAAAAACTACTTGAAAGCAAGAGTGTATATGGACAAGGAATGATAAATCTCATTACGGGGTGAGGTATGGGTATGGCTGTGGATAGAAACAAATTCACACTCACACCCAAATGAGATATGAAATCTTCAAGTGTGTAAGTGGATGTTGGATTTTCTTGTACACCACACCCACACCCACACCCAATAATCATCGTAAATAATTTCAAATTATCCACAACAACTTTTAACAATCAAGGGAATCTATACAAAATTTTTCCTAAAGAACTTTTTTCATTATCATTTTTAATACTATGAAAGAGAAAAAATTAATGAAATTTGAATAGAAATCTTTCAAATGATATTTAAAAAAAAGATTTTTTCATTCTGCTATTTTCTACTGCAATCTGTTGACATTGACTCACCTTCTTTTTATGTTTACGCATTTGCGACCTATAGTCACATTTTTTTCAAATTCTTCGTTGACAATCTCAAGCGTACATAAATTCTTGTTTTCATCATATTCAATACATGGCAACGGCCACAACAAATGGCAAAGCGAAATGTTTTGAATGTAATAAAAATAAAATCGTTTATCTATGCGAAGGATGTTCACAAAAATTTTGTTTGACGGATTTAACAGAACATCAACAACAACATGGCAAAGAATTAGACAAAATTCTCACTGATTGTGATGAATTTCGTCAAAAACTTATTGAACAAAAAGGAGATCAAAATCAACGTCTACTAATACAACAAGTTAATGAATGGGAAGACAATTCAATGAAGAGAATTAAACAAATAGCAGAAGAATGTAGGCAAATATTAATTAAACACACGGATGACAATATTATGGAAATAGAAAAGGAATTGAATAAGTTCATTACAGATTTGAAACAAATTCGTCGAGAAAATGATTTTAATGAATTTCATTTAAACCAATTGAAAATGGAATTAGAGAAACTAGAAAAAGAACTTGATCAACCATCAAATATTTCAATTCAACAACATTCTACACCATTTATAAACAAAATTTCGGTCTCTGGTAAGTATGATAGTCATATTTGCAATGATGGAGTGGCACACATGCATGAATCTGTACGAAATCGTTTATTCAACACTTTGTTTTTACAGAAAGCCAAAAAGGTTTCTGAATTTATATCCGTGAGAAGAATCTTTTTAGGTTTCATATGAAACATTTTTTTGTTTAGAGTTTGCTAGGGAAGGATACTTGCAAGGGCTTTCTTGAAGGAGATAACAAATTTCTTTCAAGAAGTCTCTGTGACAATGGTGATGATTCTTTTTCATTTTTCGTTCATTGTAGTGATGTCCAATATTCAGGCAAATGCTCAATGGGTACAGGACGGAGTGACCGTTGCTGGTGGTCATGGAGCAGGTGATGCCACCAATCAACTCCACGAACCCTTTGGTGTCTTCATTGATGATGATCAAACGATGGTCATCGCTGACACATGGAATCATCGTATCATTCAATGGAAGATGGACGATACGCATGGACAAGTGGTAGCTGGTGGCCATGGCGCAGGAAATCGATTGGATCAATTGAATTATCCAACCGATGTTTTGGTCGACAAAGAGACGAATGGTCTCATTATCTGCGATCGACAGAATCGACGAGTCGTACGATGGTCTCGTCGTATTTACACCACACAAGGAGAGATCCTTCTCAACAACATCAGTTGTTTTGGTTTGGCTATAGATAATCAGAGATATCTCTACATCTCTGACACCGAAAACCATGAAGTAAGACGATATCGAATAGGAGACAACAATGGAACTCTTGTGGCTGGTGGTCATGGTCTAGGTAATGATCTCAATCAACTGAACTTTCCGACCTACCTCTTCGTCGATCGACAACAGGCTGTCTACGTGTCCGACAACGAAAATTATCGTGTGATGAAATGGAATAAAGGTGCAACAGAAGGAATTGTCGTCGTCGGAGGTCAAGGTCAAGGAAAGGCTTTGACACAATTATCGAATCCTAGTGGACTGTTCGTCGATACATTGGGTACCATCTATGTAGCAGACTTGGGGAATGATCGAGTGATGCGTTGGCCTACAGAAGTGAATCAGGGCACTATCATTGTAGGTGGAAATGGTGAAGGAGAGCGAGCTAATCAGTTTAACGGTCCCGAGGGTTTATCCTGTGACAGACTTGGCCAACTCTATGTCGTCGATATGAGGAATAATCGTGTTCAACGATTTCCTATCGAATAGACTCATTATAATGTTTTATTTTTTTTCTTTGTATCATATAAATGACGATAAATAAAGAACGAATAGTTATTCAAAGCACGGAAGGAATTTTATGCCTAGTATATTCGCGCAGTCGTGCAATCAGGAACTATCTTGATGGTACTGTGACAATCAGGAAGCCATGCACACCCCGAGACAAACGCATATACACATTTTATGTATATGTGTTTGAGAATGTTCGATCGTATGCCACGGACACCAAGATGATTCCTGTCTGAGCTTTAAAGGTCTTCGAAAAAAGGGGACTTACACGAAGAATCTCAAAAGAGATCACTCATCCACTCAACTCTATACGTACTTCACCCTAAAAAATAAAACAACTCACTTATTTATCATTGGATGAATGAGATTGATGACTAAAACTCAAAGAAAAACATTTATTAAAAAAAAAAAGAATAACTCATCGGATTAGAAGCGGTGCTTGAATTTATCTAAAATTAAAAGAAATGATTAGGTGGATGATTTTTTTTATAAAGAGAAATCAAAGTGCAGTGCTATACGGATAACTTCCCTGCCATAATTTTGTTCCGCCGGGAATGCTATATTGTTGTATAAAGATTGCACTTTTGATCTATGATTATTAATGAAAAAAAAAATACATTGTTGAAAACTAGTGTATATTGTTTTCATATTGTTGAATGGTTCAATTAAAGGCTTCAATAGTGCGGAAATAGAAAAATCAAAAGAAGTGCATTGAAGTACTCGAATTTCATTAAATTATGTTAAAGTTTTTTAAAATATGCTAAGATATGGGAAAGTTTGTTAAATCACGTTAACGTATCTTGACATATCTTAAAGTAGGTAAAGTACGAAATACTATGTTTCCTCCTTGGACTAGAGTATGTTCCTTCCATGTGTTTTTTTCTCATCATTTGTTTTTTGTTATTTCTTGCGTCGTCTTTGTGCAAGTGACGCAGATATTTTTTTTTCGTTCTTCATCTTAGCAGTAACTCGCTAAATAATGGTATGTTTAGTCACATTCATACTTTTCTCCGCTCCTCTCTCGCAAGCAGTCATGGTTGAAGTATTTATATTTTATCATAACGTGCATCGTTTGAAAGAAATATATTCCTATCGATCATTATATTGCATCAATAAGTAACTCTAATAGTAGACGACGATGTGCACTCGAGGCGGCGTTTCAGCTCCAAAATTTATTAAGAGCTGCAGGATTCGAAACGATTCCGATGGTGATGTTCAAGTTCGTGTGACCTACCTCAAACATGTGGGTGAATCCGAAAACAGCAGTCCTCATCAACATGAAGCGACTTTATCTCGTGATCAAACGCATCGAGCAGAATGTAGAGTTGCCACCTTTGAGGGATGTGAATTTAACTCACCAATCCAAACTATCGAAGCCACATTAGCTGATGGCCGACAAATGCAATTAAAGGAACCGTTTGATGGTGTACGTATCATTGAGCCAGACTGGCTTTTTGTCATCGACAATCAAGGCATCCGCTCGGTCTCACCCAACAGTTAGAGAGAAAGAACGACGAACGCAGTAGTTAATCTAAAAAGCCATTTTTCTCCCTAGTACCCTTACTAACAAATACCCAAATAAAATGAATCATTAATTTGAATGCTGTTTAAGAGTGTGGATATAGATGTGTATATTCTCTTTTTTCACACACACCCATCCACATCACTTTGAATGTGTTAAACGAACGATTACCTATTATTTCTGTAGTACTTCGTTCAACGTCCGTTAACTTTCAAAGTAGATTAAAAAAAATTGGATATGTCGCATTGTCTACGGCGAAACTGATCATCAAACTCACAAAATATCATTGATTAGGCATCTGGTTGATATGCAGGATATCAAGATTTCATGTGACAGGTTAGCTATTTGAAAATGTGCACTAATGATGACAAAAACAGTTTTTAAAACAAAACACGTGCGTCATTGTGTGCATAGAAGAGCCACACTAGATCAACATATATTCACTTATTCTGATTGCCATGTGATTTATTTTCTCACAAAACATCAGTAAACCAGTATATACAGTGGCAAAAAAGAGTACTGATTTGAATTAGAGAAAATGTTCGTTGGGGGTTTGTCAACATGTTTGGTTATTGTGCTTATTGTTTTCAACCTTCAGAATGCATTGGGCATTGGTCGAGATGGTCTTACACTAATCTTTGAAGATTCATTTGACAGTGGATCTAGGCTCAATGGGTCCATATGGAGTCCCAATTATCCATGGGGAACAATTTATAATCATCGAGCAAATATGGACCGTCGTCAAGTAACTATATCAAATAATCAAGTCAACTTAACAGCTCTTGCCATGCGATCGACAAGTACAATGAATATTGATACAGCTGATTATGGTCTTGTCGATCTAGATTATACATCGGGTGCCATCTATACGAACAGTCGTATCAGTTTAACTCGTGGTTTAGTTGTTGTACGTATGCAAGTTCCACCAGTAACAAGTACTTGGCCAATGATAATGCTCGTCCCAACTGATCAAACATTACCTATGTTGACTATGGACATATTTGATGATCGAAAAAATGTTGGTTACTCCTTTCAATATACATCTTCATCTGGATCACGTGCTTCAGTCAGTGGAACTGCACGTTCATTGACCGATAATAGCAAAGATATGCATTCGTATTCAATCGATTGGGGTTATGACAAAGTGACATTTTTCTACGATAATATTACATTAAGATCATTTGTTCAATCAAATGAATTGACACAAATAACTGAAATGAGATTAATTTTAGCATTGGGTGTCGGTGGTCGATCACCATCGATATCATCATCAAACACTACCGATTATCCACAAAGTCTATTAATTGATAGTGTAGAAATGTGGTCACCAAAATACGACGGTCGCTATACAATGATCAATCTTAAATCTAATTTATCATTTGAAGTTAAATCTGGTCAAACACAAGATCGTGCATTAATCGTACAAAATAATTATACAGGTGTTGCATGGCAACAATGGGATATAAATTATATTGGCAATAGTTATTATAAAATAATCAATGTTCATAGTCGTAAAGTTGTCGATGTTCATGATTGGCAAACAGATGATAATGCAAAAATTATACAATATAAATTTAATTTAAAAGAAAATCAAATTTGGCGTATCATGGAACATGATGATCAGACTGTATCATTCGTCAATGTTTGGTCACAAAAAGTAGCTTCAATTATCAATGGTTCTACACAAGTAGATGCACAAATAGTACAACGAACATTTGATAATGGATTAGATCAGAAATGGAAAGTGATACGATTGAATTGATTAGTTTATTTTGATTATGCTTTAAGATAAATTTGAATTAAGATATTCTTTTGAAAATTTTTGTAAACTATTTTCAGTATTCGAAAAGTTCGTATTCAGATGTTCACTCTCTCGAACAGCATAGGAAACTACTGGCTGTTGGATATACTATTGATTGGTTTTTTTCTAAAATTTTCAATGCAATTGACAACAGTGCATCCATTCTGCTTGTTTCTATTCTTCATAAATGACAAACAAGCATCAAAATCTATTGTGATACGATAATTAATAAATATCTTTGGAATGTTGCACCTGTGTTAATACTCATGAGATTCCCTCTAGTGCAATGTCATCATTTCGTCATATTACAATGTATTTCTTCTGTCTTTTCTTTTACATCTCGTCATCGTGTGTGTCAAGATGTGATTGTTCGCATAAGAGGATGAAAGAAAAAATATTAGCAAAGATATTCTTTCTAAAAATTTCAAACGAGAACCAGAATAATTAATCACCGATCTTTAGACCAATGGATCATCGAATGATATTACTGACGATGTTGTACATATTTTGAATTATGGAAAATTCATCAAGAGAGATCGATATAGACTATCACCTACTCACACTTTTCAATGAGGCAAGGATATTCTCACTATCACATGACAGAGAAAAATGTCAATTGGTATAAATTATGTTAAAATATTCTGTTTATTGTTAATTGTTATGGTTCAATTAATTTTCCCTTATAAATATCGAGAATGCAAGAGATCATATCCAGAGTGATTCTATCGATTGTGCATAACTTATTGCACGAGTTTGTTTTTGACCATACATTGACAGAAAAAAACGATGTCCCGATTAGGGTGACACTTTAACTTTTAAAAAATCAAAGTTAAAGTAAAAATTTTTGCATTAAAAAACAGATTTTTAAGAAAAAAATGATTTTTTATAAAGTTTCACTAAAGATTAGTGGGGTCGGGGAATCCAAATCTGTAATTGGTTTCTCAAAATTATGAACTTCATTTCTCGATTAAATTACGGATGCGGATCGAAAAACTTTGCACTCGGTGAGCTTTACAGTAGATACTAATGCAATAAACCGTTCTTAAAATCCCATAGAATTCATTTTTTCTCGTCACAGAAGACATTCATTGTCAATGTAGTTAATTCTTGGGTGGAAGTATTAATCAATTATAGTGTCTTTAGTAACCGATAAATGGCGTCATCTGTCTAAAGAATGATGCATTCGTTAGTCTTATCATCGTATGCAACCAAAAAAGATACGTTTATTAATTGATTTTCTTTTTTCGTTGAACTTGCATTAAAAAAAAACATATGGCTCAAGCTCTTAAAACTATCGAAGAGCAGTCAAAAATAAAATGTTGTTGTGTTACATGTGGTACAGCAAATGATGAACTTTCACATCATTATAAAGAAGGTGTTATTAAAATTATTCATTGTGTAAGAGAATATAATTCAAAAATTAAACTTACTGTTTATAAAATTCTAGAAACAATGTCAAAATCCTGTTGATCCTTATATTGAATTAGATGATTTACTTGTATTTATTGATTTTGTTTTACTTAAATTACGAGCACATCGACATGTTTTATTTAATATTGATAAAATTAAATATAATGTATGAAACATTTTTAACTAAAAAAAAAAAGAAAATTCTGCTAGAATCGGAGTAAACTCGGAGGTTTTGTTTTATAGCATATTATTAAATTATCTTGTGCATTTATTCTTGCTAATGCATATGTTAAATGGTTTCATCTTAAAAATGATCAATTTCAATCGATTATTAATCATGATCATCATATTTTCTTTGCTCTTGAATATGGTTTTTATTTGAAATTAATCGAATCATTTCTTGGTAAGAAATTATATAATTATCTTTTTATATCAGAAGATTTTACTTATATTTTTTTTTTGTTATAGAATACACAATACGATTTGGATTTATATTATTCATAGCAATTCTTCAATGTGGACAAAAATGGACCAAAGAAAAGTATGTATGAGTTAAAACAAAAACAATTTCATACAAAAAATATTCAAAAATTTTTCATATTAAGTTTGATGGTTATTTACTTTTATACAATGAAATGTACTATCATAGCTATATACATTGGGTCTCAAAATTATTCAACCAGGTGTAATTTGGATTTTGTTTTTTCGTAGCCTTAAGTGCTAGAAAGAATCCAAATAGTGATTTGAATAGAGAATATTGTTGCCAACAAGAATTCGAGAAAATGAAAACTGTCATCAGTTTTCCTAAAATAGGATTTCTAGAAAACTAAAACCCTGATTTTTCAACATACAGAAGCCATGTTTTAACAGTCTAGAATTATAGAGCAGCCAATTCTCTACAAAATGAGACGTCCTCGAGCTTCCCTTCAAAAGTTCTAAGCGTCGCAAAATGCGGTTTCCAGTCGCTTTTCTCATAAATTTCACTTTTTTTCGATTTTTGTGACGCTTAGAAATTTTGAAGGGAAGCTCGGAGACGTCTCATTTTGTAGAGAATTAGCTGCTCTACAATTCCAGACTGTTAAAACAAGGCTTCTGTTGTGGCTTCTGGATATTGAAAAACCAGGATTTTGGTTTTCTTGAATTCTTGTTGGCAACAATATTCTCAATCCAAACTACACCTGGCTGAATCATTTTGAGACCCACTATATATACATATATATATATATGAATTCAGTATTTGACAGCAGCTTCAAAAACTTATAAATCTTGTTAATCATTGCAATGCGAGAATTTACGTTTGTGATGAAGACAGATTTGAAAGATTAAATAAATCTGACACAAGTATATGTGTGAATTTGTATTTACACAGAAACTACAGTTCGAGAGGTAAAATGTCGAAGAATTATGATACATTTTTCAATCTATAATAATTAAAGTTGTAAGTTGATCGACTGAGCTGCTACTGAGACATAAAAATAGATCATCGATTTTTGAAAATTTTCGATATTCAGAATTAGTTTTTGTCGGTTGACCGTATAAAGGTCGAATGAAAAAATGATCATCAATCATGTTAATCAATTGATCATTCAAATTTGTAGGAGTTTTTGTTTGACATTTATTAAATCTAAATTTTCAATATTTTAATTTGAAAATATAAAGAACAAAGAATTTTCACATATACATTTGGTTGTTTTCTAGATCAATTCTTCTCTTTCGTGCACTTGTTCTTTCAAGTATTGGTCAATTATTTGTCTTACCATTACTTATATGGAGTCCTGATCAACGTGATTATTATGCTGTTCTAATTTGTTTTATATTTACAATACTTTGTCATGCACAAGCACTTAATGGTAGATCAATTTTGTTTTTGTTCATTATTTATTTTCTCTATGTAAAAAGTTTTTCTTTTAGCTTCTCAATTATTATCACCATTGATATCATTTATATCATCAACAATTGCTATTGTTTTGTCAAAACTTTTTATTTTATTTTTTTCAACAAATTATTTTTTAAATAATGTCTAACATTAGATAAATATGTTTTTTGTTTTGTTTTATTATTTCATATATTTTGCATCTTCTTGTTTAAGTAAAAGTGCTGATGATTTAGCATCAAGAAATAAATCTCGTACTTCATCAATTTCTTCTTTTTCTATTTGATCTTTACCATTTATACGGGCAAGAATATTTGCTGGTGTCATTAATTGTACAGCATATCTAAACATCAAAAAAAGTTTTTTGCTATAAAAGAAAACTTTTTTATCGTACCTTAGTGTTGATGTATTTCCAATTTCAGAAAGTGCTTGTAAAGAATCATCTGTTATATCAATATGTTCAACTTTTGCACGTATTCGAAGAATCTAATCAAAATAAATAAATAAAATTTTCAAATATTTAAAAGAAAAAATTTACTTCAATCATATCTTCCATTCCATATGGAAGTGTACGTATAATCATAATTCGATCAAGTAAATCTAATGGCATACCATGTGGAGAAAGAATATCTGTACCTCTATATAATATAGAAAATTTTATATTTTATTTAATAAAAAAAAAATAATAATAATTTTATACCGTATTTGACAACGTCCTCGATTTGTTGCAAAAATAACAATTGGTGCAAGTGGACTTTCTAATGCTCGATGTAAATAAGTAAAACATTCAATATCCAACATATGAACTTCATCAATAAATAAAACACCAGGTACAAGTTCAGCTATACCTTGATCAATATATTTATTAACAACTTTATTTATTTCTCGACGAAGTTTATCTTAAAATTTTCAAAAAAATTAATTTTCTTTTCTTCATTAGAAGAAAAAAAAAACGAAATTTTTTTACCAGTAATTTCAGTTTTTTTAGGTTTTATTAATGAACCCATAATAGATAGAATATCTTGTCCACCTTGTGGTCGTGCATTAGCAACATCCAAATCATGTAATGTTACATCTTGTACAACTTCTTTTTTCTTATGAACATCACCTTTTGGTAATGGAACATATTCTTCAGTTTCAAGATCATATTCTGTTGCATAAGCATCACATCGACCTTGTCTCTAGAACAAAAAAAATTCTTATTTTTAAAAAAATTATTTTTTGAACATACTTTAACAGCTCCTGAATTTGCTTCAATATAAATAACATCACCTATTTCAACTTTTTCTTTTTGTAATGTTTCATAAATTGATGGATCAAGTTTAAGTTGTTTTGCACCTTTAACTGTACGTAAACCAATAACAACATGACTAACAGTTTTACCATAACCTAGAGAATTTTATGAAAGTGAAATATTTGTTTTTCTTTTGATAACTTACCACCATAACTATTTTCAGTTTCTGTAGGTGTCATTTCTGTTATTTCACCTTCATAAACCTCTTTAATTTCTTTAATTCGTAATCCAATAGCACGACGAAAATTTTCCATTAATACTTCAGTTTTTTTTATTTCTGTTGAATAAACTTCACTACCAACCATTGGACAAAATGGAACACGAGAACCAAGTTCATGTGCAACGGCCAAAGCAAGAGCAGCTAATATAAGATTAAAAAAAAATTAAAAGTGTTTTTTTTTTCTTGAAATCTAGGCTATGTACATTATATAAGTCTTATTCTAAGTAAGCGATATGCTATGATATTGAGGCATTCCAATACATATCCTCGTCTGCAACAAGTGCATAGAAGAGTTGAAAATTTCTAACGATAAAGATCTCAATCGAAAGAATTTATTGTTTCAAAGATTATTCAAGTCTATAGTCCAAAGAAAATGAATATTTGAAAAGTTTCTATTCTACATAATATTGAGAAATTTTCTATAAAACATACTTTTTCCTGTTCCAGGTGGTCCAGCAAGTAGAACAGCTCTACCAGCCATTTTCTTTCGACGAATTAATTCAACAACAATGCCTGCTGCCTATGAAATAAATTAATATTAGATTTTAAAGAAAAAACAAAAAACATATCACAAAAGAACTAACTTCACGCGCTTGTTCTTGACCAACAAGACCACCAGCATTACGTATAGCTCGTTGATCATTATCCAAACCTAATCCTTTAATATGACTATGCGCTGATATACGTTGTGTTTTCGTTGTACTCTTTACTTCTTCAATTTTCATCTTTGATTGTTTGAATAGTCACTTCTAAAAATGAATAAAAGTTCTAAGACAAAGTTGCACATATATATATATATATGATGAATCACCATAACAACGGTTCATTTGTTAATTGGTAGACAACACAAAAAAAACAAACTATCTATATCTCAGATGTCGCAATATGACTATGATAATTTTTTTCTTTATTTAAACATTATTTCAACTCATAGAAGAAAAATAATTAGGATGAATGACAAAAATTTTATTTTCTGTTTATGAAATAGTTTCTTTTGTTTTGCTTGAATATTTTATTTGACAATACAATCTTTGCCAGCAGCACAAATACAATCATTAAGACTAAGTTGAATACGATTTTGCCAACCCAATTGATCAATTAAACGAACAATCCATGTAGCACAAAAATCTACTACTTCTTTTGAATGAGTTGATGCAAGACTAGGTTTGGAATTTATGTCAGTTAAACCTGTTAATAAATAAGTAACATAAGTAGGACAAAATTTTTCACGACATTCTTCTGCTTCGTCATTATTGCTCACTGAACCACAACTCATTTGACATGTGTCAAGATAAATTTCTTGACGTTCATCAATTGATGGTCCTGCCCAAGTGCCGATAACTAAAGAACAAAAAATAATAAATTTAAAATTTCAAGAATATCTATATATATATATGAAAATATTTTGCGTATATTTAATCTAAAATAGCCTTAGGCAAATTGATGAAGTGACATCGACTTTTTTTTCTCTGGAATAGAATATTTGTCAAGATGACAAACACTATTGGATAGGCCAGACAACTTAAAAACAAGTGCATCTTATTCAAACTATGAATTTACTATTATAATTAGTTATTGATGTAGACTAATTTAGAAATTATGAAAAATTAACCTTGCATATCTTTGTTTTGTTTACTACGTTTTCAAACACTTTATACACAATGTTGATTATCTGATATATTCAAAATATTTTATTAAAGTGAAAATCTTTAGTGAATATTAGACTTATACAATATAATTTATAGTACATTTTGTTTTCATGTTAGATAAAATGAAAAATAAAAAAAGAACTGAAGAAAGCAATGAAAAGTTATTTCTTAATCTGAAAATTTTAATAAGCCTAAAAATAATTCCCCATGCTTTCTGTTCGATAGATTTTATTACTTAATAAAGCAAAGACTATAATATAAATAGAAGCTTAACTTCATAAAATGATGATTCATTGCGATCTCATATTAAAAACTCTCAATACTACGCTTTTCGCATATTTATTTGATGCCGTTTAATCAAGTGATAATATAAATGCCAAGAATGAATGCCGTAGCGATTAATATCTCCGTTAATCTTATCATAAAAAAATGTCTATATCTCATTATTTTCTACTTAAAACGAAAATATACGAAGATTCATAAGACATAAAATATTATATAAATAATCACTAGTTTTTTTTTATAAATGAGAAAAGAAAAACTCTATATAGCAAAAAAAATTCGATGAATAACATTCATACAATTCGATATGATTATATTATACAATGAATCTCATTAAATTTCGAGTAGACAAATCGAATATATGTCTATAGAAGTTCTTTTCTTTTTCCAATCAATCTATTGAAAAAGAAAATATGTAGACATTTTCTTTTGACATAAGAAAACAACAGGATGTATAAAAAATGTAAAAGATCTTTTTTGTTTTTTTTTTTCCGATTGTCAATATCGTGATAATGATCTTATTCACAAGAGAATTTTATTTTCTCTATTGCTTAAGACGTATAACAATTTTCTAAATGGTCTATTAACAAAATCAATATGACGAGTTAATTGATGCAAGAAATGAATACGTTATTTCAGAATTATATAAGTACTTTTTTGACGGGAAGTCATTTTTTTTCTTTTCGCATATTGACAAAAGATCAATAAAAAAAAGCTAAAAAATTTATATTTATACTAACCGATCATGCCCAATATAAGAAGACTGATTTGAACCATGACTAATGAAATTCGGTTTGATGCAAACACTGCTGACATTAAATGTAAACTTGTGTTATTAAATTGTTATCTGAAATAAGTTTTATTGAATAAAAAACAACAAAAACAAAAATGAACTATTTAATCTATTTATTGTCAACATACGAACGACAGCACAAACAATTGAAGAGAAAAGAAAAAAATGCCAATACTATCAGATATATCTCTACTACATATTTATATATGTCTCAAATAAGATAGGAAAATCATTTTTCTTCTTATTGTCTTGATGAGAATCTTGCTAAGTAGGCAGATAAAGAAAAAAAAAAGAAATCAGCATACATTGCTAATTTTTGTTTGTATGAATAAAACAAAATAAAAACTTCCGACTCGAATGAATAAAAGAAGAAAAAAGAAAGCAATGCATAACATTCATTATCATCATGTTGGCTTTCGACTATTCATCATAAGTATTGTTAAAACAAGACGGATTGGTCGGGAAAAAAAAAGAGAGAAAAATTGACTATCTCTTTTTTTTTGCTAAGCTTTTATTGTTCGTAGAAATAACTTTGTTCTCTCGTCATTGAAAGTCATCTTCAACAAGATAAAAAAAAAAACCAGATAAAACAATACGAGAACATTCTTAAATCTCATTTTATAGTATATTTCGTGATATGAAACAAAAAAATGTCACATTTTTAAATTAATTATTCTGTAAGAATAAAAACGCAATCTGCCAGTAATCACAATGCATCCATAGTTTATATAAAACGTTGTATTCTGAAAGATCTTTTGTTGATTTTGGTAGACATGATTATCATCATGAAAATGTGCATTGAATATAGATTCGTGTAAATCTACATTTTTTTTTTGTATGTTCTTAAATGGTTTTCAATGATAAATGAGGTTTTACGTATACAGCAAAAATCATGAATCGAATGAAGAACTATTACAAAATTTAATAGTTATATGTCATTGTAACAACTGCATTATTGATGTCATGGTAAAATAAAATTTTTTATTCTTTGAGTGTAGAATAAAAAGAAGCAAAGAATCGTTTAAATAGATAAAGTCAAGATTATCGAAAACAATAAAATTTTTATTTCTTTGGTAATTCACACAAGGTCACATAATTATATTGATAACTCATCAACTGTCAGAAAAAAGTCTTTACAACGTTTCAAACATCTATATTTTTCTTGTCGTATAATTCTTATGATAAGAAATTTCTTTGTTTTTCCTATTATTTTTGACACTAAAAATTGTATCGTAATGACCAATTAGTTCACTCTAAAAAGAACAAATTAATAGCAAAATTTTATTAATAGTAGAATATATGATAAAAATATGAATCGTTACGTTTTTTTTTCGATAGATGAATAAAAGAAATATAATACTGTTAATAATAAGTTAGAAGATTGCTATCTTTTTCGTACTAGAAATGGTTTATGCATGTCACACAACAAACAAGAACAAGATGCATTCATATATTAAATTTACAACTGGCAGATTATGTCATCAGGGAAAAGAATCTAAAAATATATACGAAATTAGTTTTCAACAAGATATTATCAATTACTAAATGACTTTAAAAAAGAAAATATTCTTAAAAAAAAAGAGTTTAATTTTACTACGAAAGTGTTTTACTTGAGTCTTATACATCGTCTTGTTTATCAATATTTGACAAGAAAAATTTATGTATAAGCAATTTTCTCGATGATGATTACAAAATATCAGATCCTTCTGCTTATATGTCGAGACAACACAATGATTAATATTTTTATGCTATTACATTTGTATTATCCCTATGAGGGAAGATCATTATTTAACTGTATATCATTTTTTTTTGTTCTAGAAATATATAACTGATCAAAAAAAAAAGAGATTAGTTTGTTTGTCGGCTTTTTGACCTTCTCGCCATATACATGTGTTGTAATTCAATAGTGCCTATTATAAGCTATATTGAATTAAGATCTATAATTGATTGTTACTCAATTATGAAATATGAGTTAGAAAATAAGCTAAAGATATTCGATAACATATAGATGTGAAATCATATAACTAAACTTCAACGATCTTATTGCAGGATAAGATAGTTTGACAACAAAAAAAAACAAGACATACATTAAATCAAAATTATTATATTATCTTTTTTCTTCAACTATTGATATACACCATAGAATCAAATCCCTAGTGAAAATACTCAAAAAAAAAAAAAAAGAATGCGACTTGTTCGCATCAATATTCAAATTACACAAGCGAATACTCGAGTAACTTCGTGTACTCTAACGAATTTTGTCTATAGCTTTACTCATGGGAAATGATGTAAGTAATCATATTCGGTACTTTTTGTAGAATACTTAGCAGAACATTTATACACTTTCATGTACAAAAAGTAGACATAAGATAACGGATAACAGGAAAGAAACTATTTTAACGACTTATCTAATTTGTTCTCTATGATTTGCTGATTTTGTTGAATGGTGATGGATTTTCATTTTCAGTTATTAATTTCTCCTGTGAGATTGAATATTTGTTTAAATGTGTTGAAAAAGATTCGTTCAAACTGTAGATTAAAAAAAAAAAAAAAGAAGGAATTTAAGATTAATAGTAAAATGCAATGAAACAAAAGGAACTAACGACTCTTGTTATAAGTCGATTGTAATTTAAAGTCATGAATATATCTGGATAATTTTTATTTTTATTTTTATTTTTTTGTTTATTAGTAAAAGATTACAAAGAATTATGAATTAAAAAACAATGTCTATTTAATTTTTGTTTTTGTGCATGATTATTTGTAATTCATAGAATAATTTCTTTTTCTTTTTCTATGTTTTAATGTACTATTATTTTATGAGATCGAAATAAAGAAAATTAAATATTTCTTTAGAAATTTATTATTAAAAAAAATACACAACAGATATTGAATTGTAAAATAGAAATAATTGTTCATTATACAAAATTAGTGATCGTGTAGTTGTGAAATTTCTTGTTCATTGTAAGTTTTCTTTAAAAAAAAAAAATTTAAAGTTTCTACTATGTAAATTGATCTATCGTTTAATGCATTATATTCAAATGTGATTTAATCATGAATCTCTTGTTCTCTTGACATATTCATTTCAAGGATAAAATGTATAAGCTTTATATAATACAATACAAATCTTTCTCTATTCATTCTATTGTTCGATTATCATTTGTATCCTTATTGATATGCAAATACGGATAACTTACGTATAGATATAATGAAATAATTCTTAAATCATTGTTCTTATAAAATATTCTATTCTTATTCTTTCAAATCAATTGTGCAAGAAAGACTAAATTCATAATCATGTACAATCATCTATTAATCATTCTTATCGGTAGTAATTTTTTATTGTTAACAACAAGTTTAATAATTCATAAACAACGTGCAAAAGATCGTGAAGAAATCTGTGTTAAAAATCATTTTCAATCAATAATTACTAATAATTTACGTTTATGTTATATAAATAATTATCGAGATCGTTCTATTTTCATTTGGTTTACAATCGAACAATCTCTATTGAATATATTTCATGCATATCGTTTTACATTACGATCTATCGATGAAGTATCTTTATCAACTACTAATATTCATATTTTAACTAATTTTACACAACTTATTGATTTAAATAATAGTTTACATATATTAAATCTTGATATTGGTCAATATGAAATTTGTATTGATTTTCAATCTTATTCTAAATCATATATTTATTCACCACGTAATGGTTGTATATTTATTCGACGAGGTGAATTATTACATAGATCATTTAAACAAGGTTCAACACAATTATTTATTACATTAGTTATTAGTATTGTTCTTTTTCTAATTATTGGTATTATTGTTCAATCAATAAAAGTACAACGAATAAGAAAACATAAACAATTATCTAATGATAATAATAAAACTAAATCCTATGAAGAAAATCAAGAACAACAATATCAAAATTCAAGTGCACTTTCAAGAGAATCATTAAAAAACCAACATCATGATCAATTTGTAAGTAAATTATTTCGTCGTCATATTGATCAATCTGATACTTCACGTATGCAACAATGGATATGTAATCGAATTTTTCATCATCGTACTTCAATAAAAAATCAAAAAATCAAACAATTACAACAAATTCAACGAAGAAATAAACAAATTTTGACGCCGACATCATCGATGAGAAAGATTAATATTCAAAAAAATCATTCATCATCAATACCAACTTCGACTAAATATGATATTTATACAATTCCAATGAATAAATTATCACGAAAAATTTCTTTTTATTTAACTCCATCAGAAGAATTTGAATTACTTTAGAATATTTGTTTTCTTTTTTTTTTTTATATTGACTTCAGAGAGAAAAAAAAACAAAGAAGTTTTTTTTTTTTTAATAAAATGTTTAATGTTAAATTCCATTAAAAGTTTTACGATATTCACGTAGTAATAATGGATTAATAGTACTTTGTGCATATCGAAATGGTGAGATATAATCTGAATTTGTTATATCAACAGTATTGGTATCATTAGATATTTGAGATTCATGATGTTTTGTTGATAATGTAGATGATTTTATTGATCGAGATTTCTTTTTAGATGTTCCATAAATATTTGATACATGTTCATTATTAAGTACATGTGGATTAGATCGTTTTGAATCAGTCAATGTTTGTTTGGATCTAAGTTTAATAGAAGATCGTTCGACATAATTAAGTGGTGGATCAGAAATTAATTTTGAATGATTTTGACGACGATGATGATGATAAGTTTTATTAATTGAATTATTTTCTTCTTGATGTTCATTTTTATTTAATAATTCTAAATGATTAAGCATTGTTGGTGTATCACGATTATTTAATTTAATTTCTCTTCCTTTATAATCTTCAAAATATTCTTCAACTATTTCTAACATATCCGATGTTGTTAAATGATAATCATCTATTGGTTTTTCATCACTATCAATACTTGTTTGACGTTGTTTAAATTTTCTTTCATTACATAAATTTTGAATATATTGAAGATCAATAACTGGTATTTGTGTTGTTCGTCGTCGATGAGAACGAGCTTTTGGAGTTATATCAGATTTTGGTGGTGTATTCGATTTTGATTCAATATTATTAGTTGTTGTTAGATTGGATTGAATAACATCCATAAACATAATACGATTTCCTTCTTTTGTAATTTTTTCACCTCGTCGATTTATTTGATAAGCATCACCAACTGGAATATAATCAATGTGTATTTCTTGTTGTATAGGAGTAGAATAATCAAATGATTCTTGAGATTGTTCTAAGATATATTTTGAACGTTTTTCAGGTATCGTTATCATCGGATTAGGAAGAACTTTTTCAATAACAATCGGTGCTTGTTGTAATCTTTTGATTTCCATATTATTATGTACTGAATATGGATCAAATGCACTTGTTTGTGAATGAGAACTTGTTGTATTCGATTGATCTACATCATACCTAACGTTTAATTCTTTACGATGATGTCGATCATATTTTATTATTGAACTTGATGAACTTGAACAACTACAAGAACTTGAACTTTCTTTATCATTATCCATATGATTTAAATATTGATGCATTTCTTGTGATAAATCATCATGATAAAGACCTTGATGTAATCCAAATGGTGAATTTGGTGGACGGGGACGAGATTTATTTACATCAATATCATCCCATAATTGCCATTGTTCAATAATACTTGCATTTGTACGATAAAAAAATCCATCAGATGATGGATCTAATAAATAATTTCGATTTATTGATGATGATATAGAATCATTAAGATCTGTAATTTGATTTGATTGATATTCATCATCGATAGCTGGTGATATATAAATAATTCCATTTGTTTCACTTAGTTTTCGTCCATAACGATCTAACTATAAGAAAAAAACAAATATATATATATAACAAATAAAATCTTTTATAACATAAATCAATAGAATAGAATCATTAACCTGATAGAAAATAGGTGATTTTAAAAGTTTAAAATTCGATTTAACATGTGCATAAATTTCTGATATTGTTCGAACAAGTGCTAATGCTGATTCATCATCTTTTGTTATAAAACAATGACATTCATCACCTGATGAAACTTGTGTACGTTGTACAACAAAACAAAATAAAGGTGGATGTTTGCTTCGATTTTTTCGTTTTGGATCTAATGTTGTAAAACGCCAATCAATTGATGATGTTTGATCATGTTCAATAACAGAAAAACGAAGACTTGCACAATAAATTAATGATGATATTGGATAGAAAATTACTGTATGTGGTTGACGAGCCAAGGCCAATTGAATACCATTATCATAAATAGAAAGTACAGCATCAATACCTTTGAAATAGAACAAAAAAAAGATATATTTTTCTCTTTTTTGTGAAATTATAATCAAAATACCTCGAACTGTATTTGTTCCATCAACAGGATATCGACGTGAAAATGGTTCTTGAATTGAATCAAGACCACGATGACCAGGAGTTGGAGGTGCTGTACCCAAATACAAAACACCACATTGAATAATTGGTTCAATAATTTGTGTTTCAGGAATTATAGGTAATTGATCAACTGATGTTATTGCTGTTTCTTCTGACATAATTTCTACTAGGAAGAAGGTTGTGAGGAGAAGAAAAAAAAAGAATCAACTTTCTTTTCTTGTCACTTTTGAACGCCTATGAAACAAGGTTGAAAAGGAAAAAGAAAATGTGACACCACTATGCATTGAGAATAGTAGTTATGTCGTCACATGACATGTTCTATCGATGTATACACCGCATAAGTAAAACACTATATAAAACAGTTATACAAACCGAAAAACGCAGTCATGTGTGACAATGATGACTTTATATGAAGAAAGAAATTGTGTTCTCTTTTTTTTTGTGGAATTTATGAAAATAATTGTTTAAAAATTTGTGAAAATTAAATTTTTAAATGATTGATACTATTTGCTATTATTATTATTTTAATTAGTTTTTTCAAAAGAAAAAAAACTGTTAACATTATCAATGTATAGAATTTTTATTGAAAATTCTTAATATATTGAAGATACGATTGGATGATTATTCACAAGAGACTCTTAGTTGTACTAAATACTTACGAGTGGCATAAAAAGACAATTCACCTACATTATAAGATTTGTCAGGATTATCGATCAAATTCCAGACTATATTATTCATTTAAAGAGTCCTACTCAGAATTGATTTCCTACTTAGAACGGACCGTTTGGGCTAAAATTTTCAGGAACGATTGGCCCTAGTAAGAAACGCTTGTAGTAAAAATTTCAGTCTGACTAGACCGAATTTTCGGCTTGTTTTCCTACCTTTCAGGAGAATCGAAATAAATCCGTTGTTATAATGAGTATAGAGCTTGGGCTGGTTTCAAATTAAAGCTAGCCTCCGTGCGCAATTTTTCATCGGACGGAATTTCGAAACTCCCTTTCATTCATTATTTATGAGTATTTTAATGGACATGGTGTTCAACGTAAGCATAAAAAAAGGTGAACAGTAAATCTCACTTTTCTCAGTTCAGGAATTAAGTATCAAAAATCCGTCCGATGAAAAGTTAATTCTGATTAAGATCTTTAAAACAAAAAAGAATATCGATTATATCCCGAGCTGAGTGGAAGATATTTCAAGTTTCCTATCTAAAAACCATATTTTGAGAAAAACGCTAAAGAATTTTTAAAAATAGATTTTTTCATTCAAATAGTAGAACAAATCATATTATAATAGGATATTTTTAATATATTCCAGTGAATCGTTTTAAAGTATGTAATAGATGAAGGTAGCTAACGCCATCTGACATACTAGTTAATATAAAAATGTTCTATTCAAGAATAATGCAAGTAGCAATACAGTTTTTTCAAAACTGAAACACTTAAAAAACCACGAAAATATCGTAGTAGAGTCACACTTTCGTGCGATAAGTCTTTGAAACTCTAGTCATTTTCCAAAAAGCTCTATGTATTCTGAAAGAGGAATCTTCGCTGCATGTTCCTGTAATAAAAATTCAACTTCGGTATTGTTTTTGGAAAATCCGATTTTTTAAGGGAACTCCCTTAAAGTGTGTACATGATTTACTTTCCGTTGATTATTTCAAAGGACACAAATGAGTAGACATTGTAACAAATCAATATATCGTCAGAATAAAAATCCTATTTCGAATGAAAAAACATAAATTCTCTACATCCAAATATTTACATTACGATTGATTTATTTTGCAAAAATACGAGATGATATGATAGTTCCAGTTCTGAGATATCAGAAACATAAGATCCTAATAGATGCATGTTTAATTCAACTACTGGATTGAGATCTTTTCAAGATTCATCAAAAAATTAAAACAGTCATTTCTCTTAGTTTTTTTTTTATTGTAATTCTTATTTTTATTTTAACAATATATTTGATTGTCGCAATGTCTACTCATTTTCCTTCTGCGAAATAATCAATGGACAGTGAATCATGTAAATCCATTTTAAGCTATTCTTATATAGTTATTCAATAAACATAATGTTAGTAACCAAATTTTTATTTATGTAATTTGAATTTACAATTATTATTATTATTATTATTATTATTATTTTCGTACAGATACTTCTACTCCATCACGTATATCTTCACGATATTCAATAGTTGATTCATACATTTTTGTTATGTAATTTGGATTATTTCGAATATAATTTAAATAGTTAGGTGCACCAGGATAGATAACATTATCAGCTACGATCATTGTTCCAGATTTAATTAAACCATATTGTTCTAATAACATAAAATCAGATAAATATAATGAACCATCATGATCGATAAAAATAAAATCAAATGAATCAATATGATATATTTTATTCAACTGAGGAATAATATTTTCACTTGAACCAATAATAATTTTTATTCGATTTTCTACACCAGCATGTTTATGAATAGTATGAGCTATTTCTGCTGTTTGAGAATTTATATCAATTGAAATAATTGATGCATCATTTGGTAATTGACCTGCCATTCTTAATGAACTATAACCAAGAAAAGTACCTATAAAAATAAATAGATTATTAAAAAATTTTTAAAAGAAAAAAAAAATGATACCAAGTTCTAAAACAGTTTTTGGTTTTCTTGTACGAATAGCATCATCAAGAATTTTTCCTTTTCGATCACCAATATTCATTAACCATTGTTTAGTCCAACCATATTGATCAATAGTATCAATGACATTTTGTATATCACCACGACGACTGTTTTGTAGAACATAATTCATAAATGATAAATATGGAGATTGCATTTTATTAGTTATATCTGTAATTTTCTTCTTATTCTTGTCGAGCTATTTAAAATAAGTATTTGCATTGTTAGTATGACATGGCAAAAAAAATTTTTTTGACTTCGTCATAATACATACATCTTTGTTTCTTTCCGTTCTGTTTATTTAAAATTTCTGGCACATATATGATGATTAGACACTTTCATTCTGCTCTCTCTCTCTCTGATCGACATATATTGCTTCTCTGTTCTAAGAACAGTAGCAATGATTAATGATTTTATTGCCTTTGACTTTCCTTCGATAAGTGAGTTCAAATATAAATTCTGGAAAAAAAAACAAAAAAGATTTAATGGATTTAACAAGAATCGAAATGAATTCGATGAAGAATATATGATAATAGATAGATGCTATCAATCAAAACACAATTGTCGTACATCAAGTGTCAAATATATTATTTGAAGAAACATCAGAAATTACATCAAATAATATACAACAAGTTTAAATTATATGAGCATCTTTTTGTCATCAAAATAATAAAATAAAACAACTTAGTGACAATGAAATGTCTTCAGCAAATAACATTGAACAATCAAATAACGAGTGTTTGCTAAGATTTGATTTTTTGTTTTTGCCAAATGATTTCTTGTTCAATTCTCTATAAACATGTGTTAAATATTTTGATCTAGAAAATAATCGTGATCGAACTGTCTAAATCCAACCAGAGTTTTTTTCAGGTACTTCATAACTTGGCCGTCAGTCTATCCACCCTGTTTATATACATTGACTACCCAAAAAGTATACAACAGGCTATGGCACATAGCTTCAATAGTAAAACTATGTCAATTAAATATACTAAAGTAGCTGTTGAAAATGATTTGATCTTAATTGTTCCAACGAAAAGCATTTGTTCTCTACGACAATATTAACGCTGCTAAATTTTCAATATTAATTATACTATCACAAAGAAGTACTTTAAACTCCTGCCTGTTTATAGTATTTCATTTTGATCTCGAACAGTAGGTTGTGGATTTTTTGGCTCACATATTCGCGCATGATCTAAATATGCTAATTAGAACCTCAATAAAAAAAAAGTAATTAGATCCGCAGATGCTGCATCTCTTGCTAAGAAAAGCACTAAAGTGCGTAATACACGATTTCACTATGCTAACAGGCAGAAGAAACTACGAATCAACATCTCAAAATCGGTTTCTCAAGTGTTTCACAAACAAATTGGTCCAGACTCTCCATAACAGGTAGAGTAATCTCTACTGGACTTTTACAACAATGCCTTTTCTAATATTCGTCACAAGTTTTGGCTTGACTGTCAGACCTTTTCCTTTTCCATGCGATAACACAAGTAGAACTCCTTCGGGAGAAGTTTAGAATGGACTTGAGATTAGTTCAGTACTGTCCATGAATAACAGCTCAAGAACTGAATATCTTTATGCATGAAAAAGATCTAGGTCACTATAAATTCGTTTTAAGAGTTTGGCTAGAATTCCGCTATAATAAATGAGCAGGTCAAATTAAGATACATGTACTCTTGTCCTTAATAATTTTCATTCTCATGAACTTCCTCTATAGTTAAAAAGAAAAACTAACACTCAATTTCTGTGTTATTAATTGTTCATTCTCTTCAATCAAATTTTGATAAATTTGTGACCTACATCATGTTTCCGTACATTCGTCTTGTTCTTGTTGATTTCTATTATTTATCCTTTCATCTATTTCCTTCCTTTTTTTTTTGTATCGCACCCCACTTATAAATGCTTCAGAGTGCATCACAAATAAAACGTAGGCATAATTTTAAAAAAAACAATGCCTGGCAGTAATTTTTGTTCCTCGATATGAAAAAGATAGAACAATGTTTTTTGTTGAAAGATGATCTAGTGAAACATAGTAGTGTAGTCTTACATGTGTAAAATTGAAACGTTGTAATAATCTGTTAATTAAAAAAATTTAACATATGCACATGACATAGAATATTTTCAGACATATTGTTCTATGGAAATTGACATTTGTTACATTTGATAATCTGTTTTTTTTTAAGGAAAAAATGTTCACAAAGTTACTATTGAATGATGTTTGTAAATGAACATCAGTCTATGTAGTTAACAAACAAATATAATTAATTAGATATTGAAACTGTTTGTACTTCATCTATTGTATTGTAGTGAGCTTTGGATCTATAACAAGAAATTTTGAATAACTTATTTTTTATCTGATATGTTTTCCATGGAGTGATCTTACAGGAATTAGGATGCTCTGAAAGTTTTAGTCTAAATCAATGCTTCTTTCTTGAGATACAAGGTTTGCACAACAACTCAAATTTCTCGAATTATTAATACTATCGTAATTGATTATCTCAAGAAAGAAGCATTCGTTTTGTCTGAAAACTTTAGAACATTCTAGTAACTCTGAGACTAATCAATGAGAAAAATATCAGATTAAAAATATGTTATTCGAACTTCTTTGAAATTCCTTTGCCGAAAATCAAACACTCATTAAAACAATCATAATTCAAGATCAAAGATTTAAAGGAACAAATCCTTTAAAGTTTGTCTTTTTAATACCACATAAAAATCTGATGATGATCAAAAGATGTAGCAAAAGCAAGTGAAATATTCCAGTATGTATTCTCATAAGTAGAATTCGTATGAAAAATACAAATCTCAAATTTATGTATTTATGTATGTTTCGAGCATGCTTTTGACATATCACCTCTTTAGAAATATTTATCGGAACTGAAAAGTTCAGAAATATTTCCAATGTAAATGCTATTAATGTATTGAAATAGAATTCTTTTCAACGAATCTATAAAATTCATTTGATCTCAAAATATTACATGTATAGTGTTTTTGAAAAAGATTGCTACTCTTGCACTTGATTTTCTTCTAATAACAATTGTCTTCTTTCCGTTTCCTCGTATTCGATGTTCGATTTTTCTTTGTATATTCAAATATCAATTGTTTGTACAAAATAAACAATGCCAGTGCATACTATACGATTCAGCAAAAGTCTTCGTATAGATCAAAAATGTATTGTCGACAAATAAAGAATCGAATTTTAATTTTCATTGAATCATTACTCATTAGACTTTGCATTATATAGAATGGAAAGTCATTGTTTAGCATAACGCAACAGTAAGAAAGCATTCTTCGAGACTATGGGTTTATTTTTTAACGAATTCTGATGCTTTGTATATTATCAAAGTGCATTTGACTCCTCATCAATTATACATAAGAAACAAAATAAATAATGCAATATCATTATAATCATTCTATTAGTTTCTCATCTGAAAATACACCTTCTGACTTTTTCTTTATGTTTTCTATGGCATGCCTTCATTGAGAGAAAAAAAAATGAGAAAACACGTCACTCCTTATTAGTAATAGTAATTATAAATGTTTTGTCTTTTATTTTAATTCTTTATAATAACATTGAACTTTTTTCTAAAGTCACTTGTTGAATAGAAGGAAACGTTATTTTTTCATTTAATGATGTTTTTAAAAGATAACCTAATACAATAGCTTGTTCTCGATGTTCAATCCATGTTATTTGTATAAAATCAAGTATTGATCGATTACCAATAATTAAATATCGTTCACGTAATTGGTCTAATTCTTTCATATTGGATAAGTTAATTTGATAAGCTAAAGGACGTTTTACATTTTTAAATAATCTTTCATATGGAATATGTTGTTCTGTGCATACGCGTTCTAGTTCGTCGATAATCAAAGTACGAGCTTTAGACTAAAATAAATGATATGTAGAATTATGCTTATTTCAATAGTTATATGGTCATTCATGACAAAACTATAAATGGTTTAGTCAAGGTTTAAAGATCAAAAAGTCTTACGAAGTTAGTTGTGTATTCTATTCTGTATTAATGAATATGCGCTTGAATTAATAGGAAAATTAGAATATGTAAATATATTGGATGTTTATTCTGCAGAAAATTTCTCTTGATGCAGAACAAAAGTATGTATAGTTTACGATCAATCAAGATTTCTTTATGTCCTACGCTTTTATTTAAAGAAAACCATTAAAACAATATGAGATTGAGATAAGATCTACAATTTGATATTTACACTAGTGAAACTTTGATTCTGAGTAATTACTATTGGTTAATTATTTCAAACTTCACATGTTTTTAATAAACGGAGATTATAGAATAGACTGTTGATGTTCAATAAATAATCTCTTCAGTTTATAAAGAAACAACGTTTTGATACTTAAAATAAAAAAAAGCAAAATCTCAAGCTGAAAGTATTGTAATCAGTGATAATGTTTTGTTATTCTCATACTTAGTAAAATATTTGGGATGTTTTTTGAATTACATCTAGAAAAACTAACATGTTGCTCTACTTTTCATAGTATAAAAAAGCAAAAAGATCATTGTGCTCTAGAAAAATGGTGAGTAGGTGCTGCTCTGGCAAAGTTCAGAATACTTAATGCTAATAGAAAAGAGCACCTACTCATTGTGAATAGAAAAGTCCTAGATCTTTTAATATCAATAATTTACGCTTTATGTTTGTTAATGATATGTTAGTAGTTTAATTCTCTCATTCCAAGTATATCAACAAGAATTCATAATTATTCATGCTTGATTCACTTGACTGAACTAATTTTGACTTATCATTAAAATTGCTAACTTACAACTCGCTTTTCTTTACCTGAAAACAAAATCGAAATGGTTTTGAAAGATAATTAAGTGATTTAATTTGAATATTACTAATTAAAAATTGCATAGTTTGTTGTTGATTATTTAAAATGATTGCAATAATTTTAATATCAAAACTAATACGAAATCGCATAAAACGATACTCATTAGGTTTTGTATGAAAAACTAATTGAATGCCATTATCATGACATAATAAGTCTTGAAAAGATTCATCTTGTGTTATATCACATAAAATACGAATTTTTCGTCTGATTATATCTTCATCAATATAAATATGATCATTACGAAATTCGTTAATAAATTCATTTGAAAATTTTAATGATTTTAATAATTGTACGAGTGTATTTTTATTAATAAGAAGTTGTGTTGCAAACTGTGTAAAGATGCTCATTGATATGACACCAAAAAACAATAGAATATGAAAAGAAAAAGAAGTAAAATTATATAAAGCAATGTAGAAGATGCAAAGAAAAAAGAACTACGATGACAAATCGCGTTCTGTGTCAATGAGCCAAATGCAGAATAATAAATATAAGATAAAAAAGAAAAAAGAAGAATTTTTTGTTATTAAGAATTGCTCATTATTTATGTCGAGACTTATTATTATTATTATTTTTTTTTTTGCAAACCATTGACACTTACACATATACAACAACATATATATCCATGCCATTCGTTTCCGATAATCGAAACTCGTCTGTACCAAAACATAAATCAACTGTATAATCAAAATAAAAAATTAAGATGTAGTATGTTGATCGAAGACTTAGACTAAAAACTTTCTGTATCTGATATTCGCGCAGTGGCATTAGAGTATTCTCCTATAATTTCATACTTTTTGATAGTTTATAATCCATTTTCTCGATCAAACAATTTTTTTTTTAAATAAATGACTATTAAGAATAATGAATTTATTGATGACTTTTGTAAATAATAGAAAAACTACGTATATGTCATATGGTTCTGAACAAGAGTTTCAGAAGAAAATCATGCTTCATACAAATTTAAATTTTTGACTTGAAAATATTTTTTTTTGTATCACTTCTGCATCAAATTATTGAATAAAATATCTTTGAATTTACATGCATAAATCAGTACTGTATATTAAATATCAACAAAAACTTATTTTTCTCGGCTTAGTCTTCAATGAAAAAATAATGGATGAGTTCAAAGTACACAAATGAAATGTTTATTCATCTCTAGTTCGCTTAACAATGTTTCAATTAAGTCAGCTAGGAATAAAAATGTTGTACTTGTTTTTTTTCTAATACGACTTTAGAAATTTTATAGCATCTTCTGTTTGAAGAATATTGAAAGCATTTTTATTTTTTTTCATTATTACAATTCTCAATTACAATAATCATCTTATGAAACAAAATATGTCGTATAAATTGTTCTAACAGCATTTTTTTTTCTTATTATCTATGAAAAGAAAATTCGACTTTCTATTATCTTTTGTTTTCTTTTTTTTTTATGATGAAATACTATTTTACATCGGCAATGTCATGTGAGAAAATGCTTGTCAAATCTTTGTTCATTCGATAAACACATTTTATATTTTCATATTATTGACATGAAAATATTTTATATTCACAATGAAAATGCATATATTAGTTTCTTGAATCCTTTTTATTATCATAGATCAACAACAGATCTCAAATGTATCTGATATTCAATTTTTGTATCATAATTTAAAATAGTATTACCTAATATCTATCGCTATTACAATTTCTTTTTCAAGTATCCAACTTATAACATTTTGAACCAGATTTGATACTTTCATATATTTCTGTAGATTAAAATTTAGAGAATCTATACTTTGTAGCAATAAAATCAAGAATTAACAAGGATCTCGTTTTCTTTTTCATCCTGAAAAATTTACATTTAAAGATTTTGTTAAATGGCAATACTCAAGTAGACAAGAATTTCTGACAACGCATTTCAACACTCTAATTGCTGTTCTTGTTTGACCGAATTCACGACCATCTAGAAAACATCTAATCATACTACTGTCATCGTAAAAGATTGATGAAGATGTCGGAAAAGGAAATTTTGCACCTAGAAAACGTGCAAAAAATTTTTTTCTAGGATATTTTGACGTATGCTTAGTATATGTAAAAAATATTATGAGAAAACTTTCTGTCTGGATGTTTTTTAAATGCAAAAGTTTTCTTTTTCAGCATCTTCCTGGATCTTTTGTAATAAAACTAACTGGTTTTAGTACTTTTTTAAATGAACATGAGAACGGTGAATAGTGTGTTTAAATACGTTCTCAGAAATTTCTGTCTGCTTAAGTATTATCAAGTTTTGAGTATGAGAATTTTTTCAAAAAGAAAAAACAGTTACAAATTCAAACAGCTTTTCATTGTTTTACATACGAGAAGATTAAGATAAATCCAATTTCATGGATTCTATATGTATTAATGCAAACAGAAAAATGATAAAAACTAAATGCAATGAGAAAATGACAATCTTCAGTATTAATCACATAAGAATACAAACAATGTTATTCGTACATTTTCGATTGACTTCTATCACCGAAAGCTTTCTCAAAAACGAAATGCACGAAGTTATCAACACTATATGATCAATCTCTCTCATCGTCATATAGCCCATAAAATAGTAGAAATAGCAACAAATACGAGTTCTAACAATCTAACATGTAAACAGGCATTCGATCTTTAGAGATTCTATATTTAGTATAGAAAGAATGCCGAAAAGCAAATGATGTACTCTTTGACTTTGGAATATTCTATTGATACGTAATATTCATTACCACTTATACTTGACTCGTAAGCAAAATATAGTTTTTTTTTTATTAATTTGATGTGAATGCTTCCGGATGTTATTATTTCTGGCAGAACGATATTGGTTATGAGAAAATATTAAATCCATTGTTTTTTTATTCATTTCTTTCAAAGAGACATTATATCTCATGTATCTCTCTTATCATTCATAAAACCATAAGTCACAAAAAAAAATCAACAGTCTGTTGAATGTATCCTGAGTAATAATGAAGACATTCATTATTATATTATTTTGTTTGTTATTAATAACGGTATTTTCTGAAAATATCGAAATAAAGCCAGCATCAAATACAAATATTATTTGTCCGGATGCTATATCAATATGTCCAGCGAATTGTACTGGTTGTATTTCAATAGATGGTGACTATTCGTGTTGTCCAGTTCAAGAAGGAGTTTGTTGTTCAGATCATAAACATTGTTGTCCAAAACATTATAAATACGATTTAAAAATTTTTAAATATGATCGTGTTTTTAGTGCAACAATGCTTGGTGTACAACCATCATTAAATAAAAGTTGATATTATATTCTTCACTTTGTATATAAAATATTTTGAAAAATCTTGTCAATTATGTTGATGTTTCTATTTTTAAAATTGAATTGATTTCGTATGATTTTTTTTTTCGTTATTTTTCATAAATAAAAGTTATATTTCTATTTATTTGACAAATACTTAGTTTCTTTGAAGGAAATTACTTGTTAATTGTGTGAACATAAAAGAAAATATATTGGAAATTACTCTTAGCAATAGAAAGTCATTTTCTGCATCAACACTATTCGGACATATTACATCCGATGAGAAAATAACCCGTTGAATTGATAAGAGCATTCGACCTTTTTCGAACAAAAAAAAAAAATCTCTTTATTTTTAAGGTCAGTATTAGACTTGTTCTATTAATGATAAAATCTATAATATTGATTCAAAGATTCATTTATATTTATTTTGTGTAAAAAAATTAATTGTCTCAAAAAAAAACTGAATTACAAAAAACATAATCGTTGGATTTTAACCTTTTATCTATTTATACTAAACACTTGTTTACTTTTCTGTAATTGTATAAAAAATGTGTAGGTTGTCAATGTATATTGTAAATAAGTCAATCGTCTGACAAAATAAACCATTGACTAGAGCAGAAATCTCACGTCTGTTTAAGGAATGAATGAAGTGACTGTAGTCAAATAAAATGTGTATTGAGATTTTGTTCGAAATAATATCAGTTTATTCTCTGATCGGTAGAATCGGAAATTTGTTAGAGAGGAGTAATCATTTCTTTATTTCTCTGCATCATCTCCAAATTCTACCCCAGCATGTTACTTGATGACATGACATGGATATTTCTTTCTCTCCTTCTTTTTTTATTCCATCAGTTTTACAATGAGACGTTATCATATATATAGTTGTTCCATCGATGTATTTTGTCGTTCTACTATTACGCCGGAGATTTCTTTTTTCCTCTATCTACTTATATATTTTCTATGCATACGCGTGTTCCGACGACTTTTTTTTCTCGCCGTATATTTATGTCTTTCGCTAGATCAGTATGTGAAAATGACAAAATCTTTTTTGTCTAATTTAACAGCTGGTAAGTGAATAAGATGTATAGAATATTCTATCATGAAGTTATTTTTTTTTTATCAAGGAAAAAAGTCATCTATTTTTCATAACATTTTATACATGAATAATAAATACATGCCTTGACAATTGTTTAGATGAGAATATAGGTTTTTAAAAAATGATTTATTATCCAATGTGAAAAATAGAGTTTTTTTTCTTCTTTTGTTCACTATTATTTAAATATATACTTCAATGAAAAGTCTATAGTGCACATCAAGATATCAAATGCTTTCCATTTAAAATTGTTCAACACGTAGATTAGCCACGTTACTATTAGTTGATGAACGTCGACTATGCGCATGTTTTTGCATTGTACTTTCATCATTATCATCATTAATAAATACTAATAACAAAAAAAAAGAAAACATGAAACCATGAAGAATTTTTATTGAATTAAAAAGAAAATTTCAATATACCTGGATTTGTTCGTTCAAAGACACCAGATTCATGAAGAGGTTGAACAGTTCCTGGTCGTTTAGATATATGATGTGTTGATAAGATTGAAGATGGACGATATCGATATTTATCAGCTAACATAATTAGCCCGAAGGTTATGAAAACAGCTATATAATTAATTCTTAGAATATAAAAATATTTAAATATAAATTTTTACCTGCCATTGCAACTAGACCACCAACAACCTAGATTATAAATAATATAAAATTAAATTAATAGTTTAATAAATATCTTACATTAGGCCAATATTCTGACCAAAGCGAATCAAATGGTGCTCCATGTAAATTTAATAAAGCTTTTGATACAATCCAATCACTATTATTCATTGTAAAAAAATGATAAATTCCATTATCACTCGGTTGAATATTAACTATAGTTAATGTTCCATTAGATGACATGGAATATTTCAATGGTTTGGTTTCAGTCAATGGATAATATAAACGTTCAATTTTATCTGGTAAAAGCCAATAACATGATGATGGACCAATACATTCTGTATCATTAAAAAGTGGTTCAAGATGTACAGTATTTCCATATGGCATAAAGTACATCCATTTATATTGTGATATTGCACAATAAGTATGTTTTACAAATGATATTAAAATGAAAATTGTCACAAGAAAAATCTAAATAATTAATCAAAAAACAAAAAAAAAAAATTTCGTAAAAAATGAACATTACTAATTATCGATACTATAACGGAACGCTGATAATGATTATATTTAATTATCGGTCACTTGTAACGGATCTCCTGTTTTTTTTTTCTTTTTGTAATTTTTCTATTAAAAAAAGGAAAGACTTAAGACTAAATACTTGTTGATATTAATACATCATATATTTTACTCCGTCTATTTGCTTGAGGTATAGTTATCTTCTACATTCCATATCAGAAAATTAGATTTTTTTTCTCACCTTATTCTTCGCACTTGATTTCATTATTATTCGTCGTTGTCTCGATTATGCTTATATTACAACAATCACTTATGTTTTTATCGATTTCTTAATGCTATATACATATATTTAACAAAAAAAAAAAGAATAAGCGAATTTTTGGTATTTACCTATGAGATAAGACACTTACAAAAATATAAAAGAAAAAAAAGAAAGGTAAAGATGGTTGCATGTCAACATGATAGATCAAATGTAAAAGATATATCTCTTCCTTTTAACAAGCATAAATAATTCATAAATGTAAATATTTTCTGAAGAATAAAAGAAAAAAGAAAAGAATTCAATCCAACCCTATTATGTTGCATTTTCCTTGATTTTTCACATGAAATCGTACTTTTTTTTAAATATCTTATTTTTCTTATGAAACAACAATAACAACTAATCCATACCTTACTCAAACATATGAGATTTTGTTTGTTTTCCTTTGTTAAATGTTGTTTTAGGTTTCTTCATGTTGAATTAAATAGCCGATGTATATGGGTTAATTGTAGGGCTTACAGATATAATCGCAAGAGAAATTGTATGAATACGTACTTTCCTTGTTCAAATAAAAAATAAAGTATTTCGGTGTTACTTACTAATGTAGACTCTCTCCTATATAATGATCATTTTCTTATTTGCACACGCACACACATAAATTTAAAATTTTTCTTCTTATTAGATTACGTATCATGTTTATATTAATTGTAAGTGCTTTATTCTTGATCATTCATCAAGGACAATGTGCCATGAAAGCAACAGCTACTCTATATGCTGATAATTCAATAACGTCTTACGGCATTTTAACATTCAAACAAGAGAATGCTACTACACCCGTTCGTATCACTGGTTTACTTTCAGGACTCAATGCTAGTAGTGCACTTGTATGTCAAACATAATTAAAAAAAAAAGAAATAAATCTTTGTATTATTCGCTTTTTTTCATTTTAGGGTTTTCATGTTCATGAATATGCAGTCTTAAAAAGTGCGCCTAACTGTATGGCAGCTGGTGGTCATTTTAATCCTTATAGTAAAACGTTGACATCATTAAAAAGTTTGATTTTTATTTTTTTTCATTTGTTTTAGATACTACTCATGGTCCTCGTACACCTGATATAAGAAATCGACATGTTGGAGATCTTGGAAATTTAACAACTGATGCGAATGGTAATATTAATATTGATCTTGAAGATTCGATTATTCAATTATATAATGCAACACAATCCATTATAAATCGAACTATTATTGTACATGGATTTCGTGATGATGGTGGTCAAGGAGGATTTTCAGATAGTACTACGACCGGGTATGATTTTGTATTTTGTAAAAGAAAAACTTATTTTGTTATTTAAATAGAAATGCTGGTGCTCGAATTCTTTGCGGTCTTATTCAAACATCAAATGCATTGATTATTAAACCAACTATGTTCATACATTATATAGCAATAATGATTGTCGTTATAATATTTTTTTAATTTCATACAAAAATTGTTTTTAAATAATAAAGCTTAATTTTATTATTTCACTAATTATATTCTTGCATATTGTTTAATTTTTAATCTCATTTAAATAATAAAAACAGTGTTGTTCGTGTAGTCATATTTCGCTTTTTTTTTTGTGAAATAATCTTTTAATCTCAATATTGTTATATAGAAGACTGAATCATGGCAATAGAGAAAGTAAGTATTAATAAGAAAACAAAATGAAAACATTATAAATATGAGTCAATATACACAACACAACCTATGACAAATGGAAATATGGATCAATGTCAGCACACTTCTCTTGTACAACCGAATTTTTCTTTTTGGTAAATACAAGAGTTCTCTATCGGACTCCGATGGGAGTGGAGGTCGACGTAAATGAAAAATCTCGGAAAAATCCTATTTCATTCTTTTCTTATCTAGCAGCCATTTTTGATAATTGTAACGTTCAGTAAATGAAAACTATTAATCCAATAGTCAAATAATATAAAACAGAAAACTAGAAAACTGTGCATGTTAGTAAAAGAAAAATGTTCGAAGTTGGCGTCGAAAAAATTTCACTCTGTAGAACTCTAGTATATACACTGGAATCTCTTTCAGAATAAAAATAAACTTTTTTGAAACTAATTACTATGTTTATCAACTTATTGACTTTATATCCTGATTTTTGCAATAAACAAAAACTTCATTGTTTCTTTAATATATTATGCCGAAAATATTTACCATTATTGAAAATACTAGTGTTAATAACTTGTCTCGAATACTGAACAAATTAATTGTTTATATTTCCGTGAAAGATAAAGATTTATTTGAAAATAGTTCTTTTCATTTGTTCTGAAGAGTTTTGGTTTATTTTACATTGTCATTTGTCGTCCAAGAAGACTTAGATCTTTAGTTTTTGTCAGCAAAATTGAAACATTTTGATAGTTTAAAATATTATGGAAATTTTAACTGTCATTTGAAATCATACACTTGATAATGATAAAACTTTATTAATCTACTATGATATGTCAGACTAAAATTTTATCCAAAAAGAATATCTCATTAGAGTCATCTGCTATTGAAAATTTCATCTAAATGGATCTATTTATCGAGAGAATCTATTGAAAAGAATAATTTTATTAAATAATTTTAATTTATTATTTTTCTCATTTTATTTTGATTGTAGTGTACGTATTTTTCTCGAAAACAAAATTCATTCTTATTCTATTTAGTGTCTTTATGAAGTACTGTTTTGTTTTGTTAATATTTATTATGACTACTTTTTTTTTTATAAATCTATAATCAATTCTAATCTTAGTCTTTGTAGTTATTTTCATTATGATTTGTTATCATTTAAACTTATGTTGATTTCTCGATGACGATTATATTACTTTCAATCACTGGTTTTTATTCGTCTCTTAATTCTATAGACATAGTTTTGACAAGAAAAGAACGAAAGAATTTTTGAGTATTTTTCTGTTAGATGAGAAATACAAATGAAGTATCATAGTAACAGAATAAACACACAAATATGGTTTGATATCAAAACGATAAGCGATAAAAAGAAAAGAATGAAGCAAACATATTTGCCCGCAATATTTTTGACCAGTGTAAATAACATCCAACTATTTTATTATCTCTTTGTGTAGACCTTGACTAAAGGAAGGAGAACAAGAGAAAAGCAACAAGTTTCTGTTTATGTTGCAATTTTCGTCAACTTGTAGATGAAATTCATCATATCGTCATGTCTTTTTTTGTTTATTACGTATTCATTAGTTAAAACAAATTCATCTACGTTTTTCTAGATGTTTAATTATTTTTCCTTTCTTCGATGATGTTCTTCGTGTAATTATTATACTTAAATTTAGTAAACTTTGTTTTACTGGTATCATATTAGATTATGTATTATGATTATATTAACTGTAAATGCTTTATTCTTGATCATTCATCAAGAACAATGTGTTATGAAAGCAACAGCTATGGTATTTCAACAATATCTTGTAGCAATTTGACATTCAAACACGAGAATGCTACTACATCTAATCATATTACTGATCTACTTTCAGGACACAATGCTAGTAATGTACTTGTATGTCAAACATAATAAGAAAAAGAAATAAATCTTTATACTATTCTTTTTTTTTATTTTAGGGTTTTTATGTTCATGTATATCCGATCTTAGAAAGAGTGCACAAATTGTATAGCAGCTGGTAGTCATCTTAATCCCTATAGTAAAATGTTCAAATCGTTAATTTAGATAGGAAAGTGTTTTTCGTTTTCTTTAAAAAATATCCATGGCTCTTGTATGACTGATATAAGAAATCAACATGTTGGAGATCTTGGAAATTAAACAACTGATGAGAATGATAAAGTTAATATTGATATAAAAGATTGGCTTAGTCAATAATATAATGCGACACAATCAACTATCAATCGAATTGTTATTATACATCTTCTTCGTGATCATGATGAGACGGTGGATTATCTGATTGTACTACAATGGGATACGATTTCGTACTTTATAAAAGAAAATCTTATTTTGTTATGTAAATAAAACTACTGATGCTCGAATTCTTTTTGGTTTGATCAAACTATGGCTTCATGATGTAATAACAACAACTCAGTAATCCACTGAAGCAACTCAAACGTCTTTGTCAACATCTTCAGTTAGATTAGATATTCGTCTTGTCATATTTGTTCTACTGACCGCAATGATAATCGGTTACAAAATTTGGTATTACATATACATATATAAACAAACAAAATAACATTTCACTCATTATATTCATGCATATTATCTATTAGAATTATGAGACAATAGCATTGAAGGATTTTTTTTGTGTCAATTGATTAATTGTTATTTTTTGCCTTTTTCTTGTAATAAAATATACGTCAAAAGAATTTAAGAGTCATAGATAAAGAAGGCACCCCTTCAAATCAAACTAAAAAATATACTGATAAGCTTTTACTTTAAATAGACTTCTTTTGGTTACATTTAAACAGATAAACTATTTACAATTGAAACTATCTCTTCTTTAAATATGAAACTTTTATTCTTTGCCATTTTTATTTTCTTACTTATCCAAGATGGACAAAATGCCATGACATCAATAGCCAATCTTCATGCAGACTCTACTACAATTGTACTTGGTAGTCTATTTTTTTATCAACTTGATGCTGATTCTCCAGTTCGTATTATTGGTGTAATCGATGGCCTTCAGAGAAATACTGTTCATGTATGCTTCATATGAAAAGAGGAATTAATTAAATAATTATTTTCTTCAGGGCTTTCATGTACATAGAGATTCATTAATGAATGGTGAACTTAATTGTACAGCTGCTGGTCCTCATTTTAATCCTTACAGTAATATAAAGTAATCTTTAATAAAAAATATGTGATGTATTCTGTCTATCTAGACACATTACATGGTCCACCCGAAGCTGATTTAACACACCGACATGTAGGTGATCTTGGTAATTTAACAGCAAATGATGTTGGTGTAATTATTGTTGAATTGAGTGATGGAATTATCGACTTATACAATGCTACACGATCAATTGCTAACCGAACTGTTGTTTTACATGCCATGAGAGATGATGGCGGCAAAGGTGGTTTTCCAGATAGTAATACAACTGGGTATTTATTTAATATTAGGCGCAAATCTTGTTAAAATCTTCCGTTTTTTTAGAAATGCTGGTGCCCGTTTAGCTTGTGGCGTTATCAGTTTACCAATGCAAGACTTCGATAAGAAACCACATTCGTTAAAAGGTTCTACATCGGTCACCAATTTGTTTCGAAAATTATTTACTTAAATATATGACATTGCATATTTTTTTAATTATTAAAACTTTATATTTATAAAATATTTTTGCATGATTGGAATATATTTTATTGTTTCAATAAAATACATATTAGCTAAATAGACTTTGAAGTAATGAGATTGCTTGATATCAATAGAAACTTATTTTGACCAAAGAAAAAGCTTGGTGATAGTAAATTTGTGATCTATATATCTTAAAATTTTATTTTTGAAAAGGACTTTCGTACTATTCTCATCATGAAAGTAATTAAACATTTTTCTTTCTTGACAGTTTGTATAAGTTTGAAGAAATTGTAGACATAAGAAAAGAATGTTGTCTGTTCATCTTGAGTAATACTAAGTGTATTTGAATGAATGATAATAAGGACTTAATCAAATTTATTCCTAGTCTATTAATAAAAGAGTTTACACTTGTAGTAATTGGTTTTTTTGAATTATGACTATCATGTATTAAGAGAGCATCCAAAAACCATTGAGAGATCAAAGTACTTATCAATCACATTCTCACCTTAATCAGCATCATCTAAAATCTCTACATCCAAATATTCAGGGCATTTGTTTGGCCTAGTGAAAAAACAAACCTGAAACGAATGTCGAGTACTGATAAGGTTAGTTGAAAAATATCATAAAAAACTCGTTTATATAAAATTATTTTTTGAAAGACGACGAGACTTTCGAGAAAATTTTGATTTTATATCCTAAAAAACCAAGTATTAAAAGCTGAACAAATTTAGCTATTTAAATATGCTATTTCGATGGACTGATCTAGAACTATTTGCCAAATACTGCCCATGACAGGTCATTTTTCATGTGAAATGTGTGTTAATTTTTTACAGTACATCGACTGCCATTTAGTCATTGTAAAAGGCTCTACATTAATTTTCGTATACGTCATGCAATTTTCTTTCCTGTACAAAATGATTACAAAAATTTTAGAAGTAGGTCGAAGAATGGTTTACAATATTGATCATTCAATTGGTATTTACAAGAAAAAATTATTGTGAATGTTTTTCTTTTCCAACAAACAAAGATTTAAGTATTCTATGAAAGAGATCGAGAACTTTGTGCATAAAACCGATAGTTTTTCAATAAATATATGCTCTATCTCAAGTAATTACGTCTACTCTATAAGAAAAGGTGTACGATTCAAAATAACATTGAGAAGAAAAAAATGTTTTCATGAACGAGTAAGAACATATATACAATAAAAATGACTAAAGTACGTACAACACATTCAGAATTGAACAAGGAAATACAATTTTCAAGTAAGATGTAGCGATATATGTAGATTACATTATGATGCTTTCTTATCAGAAATTGCAATTTGAAGGTAGTCAATATTCAAATATACTTATGATTGCAGTAGTTCCTTTAATTCGTCAGAATTGTGACTAAAAATTGCTGCGTTACCTATCATGTATTTAAGCACATTTGTCTTCCAGTATTGTGTCTTGTTCAAATAGCTTCATGAAAATTCGACCATTCAATTTCCAGCAGTTGTGACAATAATTTGAATTGACATCGTATAGTTTCTAAAATTGAAATCCCACTCAAAAACTTTTTTAAATGTACTAAATAATTATTATGGAAGATTGAGTATTCATTTTAACGATTATTTACTTCATTCGAATCTACCCACGAAAGATCTTTTATATGAATATCTTATTGAAGAATCTTTTTGTAACTATTGATGAAGTATTCGAGTTTTTTCTTAAGTTGCAGAAAAACTACAACAAATCTTTAATAAATAAATAGATTGAATGTTGAAGAAGTTCTATTTTCTTTGTCATGGAGTCAGGGTCGAATAATTCATTCCGAGAAAAAAGTCTCAACTGATTTGAGAGAAAAGGAAGTTTTTTTTTGTTTTATTACCTGGAATAAGCAGAGCATCAAAGAATGTGCTACCATTGTCGATAGAGGATGTCTAGAGAATTAACAGAAAAAGATGTGATCATTTGTAAAAACTACGATCTTACCAATTCAGACGGAAAAGAATTTTCGATGGCACCCGTTTGAGAATTTTTCGCAGAAAAATTCTGTTCTCCTGCATCAACAAAGATCTAAATTCGCAAGTTATATTTAAAAGAGTACCAAGGCTATTAAACTCACTTTGTTTTTCAAAAGTATTTGCTAGCTTTTTTCGATTTTCCAAAATAACTTTGTGTCCTTTCATGACGTCCACGAAGAGAAAGGATTTGTGCAAATATTTGACTAGTATGTTGTCGATCTACTTCATCTCGCCTCAATTGATTATAACTTTCTTGTGAAAACAGAACAAATATCCATTTTCATTTTCTTCTTCTGTATTATTATCGTCTTCTTTCGTTCTAATATTGCCATCGATTTATTCAGCCGAAATTAACCTTATCTAAAATGATTAATGTCAAACGGCATATATATTATTATAAGTTTATCTATACTTGCATTGTATTGATATACACATTTGTTGCTGCTATCTTTTCATATAAAGAATTGAATAGTATTTTCTTTCATGGACTCATCATCGTGGAATTTCTTCTAACTTTACTTTTTATGGTTTTTAAGATTTTAGTGTTACACTTGTACTAATATAATGTTGCTTCTTTTCACACAAAGAGTTGATATGTAGATACATGTATCAATTAGTATTCGTGCTTATCTTATTAAATTGTAAAAAGATTGCTATTGCTCTCCCTTTGCGTCTTAAATCAGCAGTATTTATCACAACACGATTATATAAATTGACAGGTTCTCTGTTGTATAATATATGTGTGTACTATGCCTCGCATCCACGAACTGTTAATGAGCAATTGATATATGAACTGGATTTATATCTTTGCTTTGTTTCTGATATTGATAGCAATTGCGGCAAGGATATTAATATATCATCGTATTCATCTAATATATTGTCTTCCTTGTCATTTACGATAACATTTATTGATTGAGAATTGGACCCGTGTTTGTCTAATGAGTCATTTTGATGATCACCTAGAAAACACATATTATCATATTGATACGGATAGAAAAGAAGTATGTAGAGAACTAGACAGTTCTTCAGCTCTGAACGAAGATCTGGTTCCCATTACGCTAAGTATCTTTTAAAGATGCTTTTGGGTATTCTTACTATTTCTTTTTATCTGTTTAGTCTAAAGCAACAAAACCTTACTTAGGGGAACACTGTTTTAACTTGTATCGGCTGCCTTACACACACATAAAAAGAAAAACAAAGTCACACAAAAAAGGACTAACAACTGTAAATGTCTACTGTCAATATTTTATAGTTTCTTTTTGAAAACACGTAGAATGATAACGAAATTCTAATGTACCTTTAATCTACTATCTTAGATGAATGTATTTTCAGTGTTTTTGGAACAGGTTTTGTCGTTTTGAAAAGATTTTCAAGTTTAATTTTCGAGTTATCAATGTCATTTTTCGTGATCTCTATAAGAATTACTTTGTTAGTTTTTATCTTTGCAAGTTTAATAAAATTTTCAGCTGGTTGACACACTTCTCCTACCAATATAGCTAATCACACAAGACATTTCACAACACTCTCAATTCTATCGATCACAACTTTTCCATGAGAAGCTATGAAAAAGTGCCAATTCAAATTAATTTTGTATTCATTAGTAATTTGTATTAAATTACGAAAATCAAAATGTTGTTTGAACTGAGAAGCAACACCGTCCTAAAAACAATTTATTTCTTTAACATTCGAGAGACCTTTTTCAATATGATGTCAAAGGATTTCCAAAGCAGAAATGACAACAAATTTATCATGTGTTACATTGAAAAATAGTAGAGTAAACGAAAATTTTTTATTCTTGGGCCAGACGAAAGCAGCACACATAGTCAACTGTTTTGTGTTTCAGTGAGCTTTCCAGAATTCGTCTTATTCTTTCATACAGAAATTCTCTGCAAAATCGACTAGCAACACAATCTTTTCATTACTAACTTTCATCCTTAATTTTTCAAATTACTTTCATTGTTCTCGTTTAATGTACACATAAAACAAAAATATTCAACTTTGGACTTCAACAATTGAACTGCTTCATCAACAATACCTGAAAACTTCTTTTTTTCTTCACGACCATTTTCATTCGCCCATTGTAATCGTATAATTTTGTTGTTATCATTCGAAACATTTTCCTGGATTTTTTATAAAGAAATTTTCACAAAGCAGACAGCAACTGAACATACATTCTTCGTTCTTAGTATTAAAAACTAAACTATCAGTAAATGTTTGCAAAGATGAACAGTATTTTCGACCAACGTATTTATCCAGAGATCTTAAAAGTAAACAAAAATTTTCATGATACAAATACAAGTAATTCCTATGTGCTAAAGTAACTGTTGAAATAACAAACCGAGATCTTAATTCAGCAAACGACGAACAACTTAAATTAACATTGTCATTTTCATCTTTAAACAATTTATAATTTTCACATAAATTATTAAACAAAATTCGTTTTTTGATGAGCTATTTTTACTTCTATCGTCCTCTTTAAAAACAACGGATTCCTTTTTACCTGGCAGTTGATATGAAATATCGTCTCGTAAGTAAAAATTATGAATGTCATTTTTTTAGTTTGTCAGCAAGTTGATTGGTGATACGTTAATGTGTAGACTTAGAAATCAAATCGAACTTTTCAGCAAGATGCTAATGATAATTTTTTTCTTTTTATCACACGTTGAATTGAAGAATTTACTTTTTTCAATGAGTTACCAAATGATTGACGACCTTTGAATGAACTTGAAGAAGACTGATTAGTAAAACGTTTTCTTTTATTTTCCCGAAATCTTTGTTGACGAATTTTGTTTTTGGTACGAAGTTCTTCTTAGCTTGTCCCTGTTAATTTTGTACTTATTGAAGTATTAAGAATATAAGCTTTGCATTCACTGATTCATATTTAACTTTATCTTCTTTAATTGTCTCTCGATACTTTTTCATTCTTTCAGCATTAGCCTAAGCCATGTCAAAACCACAATAATAAAAAGCAAGTGCTTACTTCGATAAGATGAGTGTAAATGATAATTCGAAATAATGATAACATAAAAGAAAACTTTGGCCCAGTTTTTTGTATAAATGTTTCTTATTGTATAAATGGAAATGATTCTTCTCTTTCTTTTTCATCTGCTTATACATTATGAACAGTCTTCAGAAGTGAACTAAACTCCAGTCCACAGTCCATATTTCACTTCAGTGGGCTGATGATGTAAGCGAGCGCTCGACAGATGTCGTATACGATTGAGATAAATTTCATGTAATTCAATAATTGTTTTCTTCGATACTTTTCTTTTTTTTCTCACTGTCTTCTCATTTGTGAAATTCTGTCGACATTGATTTCGTGTTCTGAAGTCCAGAAGTCGATATTCAAGATAGTCGACGCACAATATCTGTGTATTATTCGAGAAATTACGTTAAAAGAAGAATCTCATACACCATATTAGTCAAATTTTAAATATTTCTTCAATTCTATGCGTACTTTCTTGTATCAATTCGAAATTACGTGTAAAAATCTATTAAATTTGCTCTGAATTTGAAGAACTATGTTCAATCATTTATTTTAAAAATAAAGATCAGAAATATAAATGTAGTATCAAATGTTATAAGAGAATAGCAAGACGAAAAAATTTCACTGTCGCCATAGGCGGTGAAGCCATGAGACCTGGGTAGGCTCAAACTAGTACATGTAAAGGCTTGAATAGGCTTGATTTAACGTATAAATTTTATAATATTAGTTAATTTTTATGTTCTTCTGACAGATGATGCATTAATACAATGTCAGTCTGTATTTTATCTAGTACAAACTCGTGTACAGAGGCATACTGATTGGTTTTCGTGGACGTCTATATCTATGTTTAATTCTTTATTTTCAACATAAGATAATTTAATTGTTGTTATAAACTTCTATTCAAAATAACTTTTGAATTTTAAGTAATAAAGAACAGTATACTGCCATAGCAGGAGGAGCCACACGGCATGAGTAGGCTAAAGTCCATCAAAATTCAGGTTTCATAGCCTAAGAGAGAATCAAACAGTTGTTTCTTATTGTATCAGACTAACAAACTTGTTTAGTACTAGAAAGGTTTTGCTGTCATCACCAGCAACTACGAACACTTTTAGGAAAAAAACTGAGTTTCGTATGACTAAGTGTTGTCGTATACATTAGCAATGAGTTCACGTCATACTGTTTTGTTACATTTGAAGAATACCTTCACAGAATCTTACAGTCATATCTACTGGATAATGCTCAAAATTTCCCCCCTCTCTCCCTCAGCTGTTAATCTCAGATGCCAATCGCACATTTTCAACACGCTGAACTAATCCACAATGAGATTCCTTCTCTGGGAGCATTACTGCGTCGCCATAATCTTAATTTTCAGTGGTACAAATCAAAAGCCCTTCCTAGAGTGCGGCTCATCAAATAGATTCAGAATGTAACCAACCTTAGTTTTGAGTCTGAATCTGAAATATTGCTGTTAGTCAGAGTCCGATCTGAATCCAGGTACTAGTCCTTGAATTCAGATCTGATGGTACTAGCTGCGTGCAAGAGCTAGTAATAACTTGGTTATTGCCATATTACCGTCATAAGTGCTTGAAAAATGTGTAAGGTGTGCTAGTCACTGAAAAATCAATCGAAAAAACTGCAGCATCTTCGAAATAATTATCAAATTTGGAGTAAAAGAATTGCATTGAGAGTACGAAGACTACCAATCCAGATTCAGATCCAAAATTTTTGCATCCGATGGACTATATTTGAAGATGAATATTCAATCGAGACAAAAGTTTAAGTGGCTATTTGAATACAAGTTTTTTTGTCATAAATTGCAAACTCATCTCTGGTCTGGACTAATGTTAGAAATTAAAAAATTCGAGTTGGAAATAAGCAGTATTAATTGTGTTTTATTTGAATGGTATAGAAGAAAAAAAAATTATCCTCTCTATCTCTAACCCGTCGGTAAGGATTTTATAAAAAATTTTGAGTCTACTCTAGATTCAAAACCTTCCGTCGTCTATGACTGTCGCCATCACATGTTTTAGTTGTAGAAGATGATGAAAAAGTCTAACAACAACTAATGTCCATTTCAGAGATAGGTGGCCGTGGGCATTTTTTGAATAACTTAAAATTTTTCTAACTGCTTTTCTAATGGTATTATATAAAACTTCAAGAAAAACAGCATGTCTCTCATGATTGCGATATTAATATATTGATTTTCGGGCGCGTGCTAGAACTGCCAAACAAAGAGCTACAAAACGATATCAAGATTCTATACCTAACTATAGCCTGATAGCTACTTTTAGTACAATAAAAGTATAGAATTCAAAGTTTTGAACATATAACTCTTGCTATCAACGAAATACATTTCAAATATCAAAACCTTTTCGATTAGATAGTTTAATTATTCATTCACATACCCATATGAATGTATTAAAAATTAAAACAATATCAGACATTTGCTTGTTATATGAAATCCAAGACTCTTTTATATTAAATTTTCGACGTATTTCAACAATGATGGAAAATGTTCAACTTAAAAATAATTAGTCGATATATACATATATCAGTTGACTTTCAGATGATGTTGTACATTTCTGTGAAAGTAGATTTCTATCGTATTCATATACGAAGTGGATCAGATAAACTTCGTGCATCTCACTTACGATACTATTAAAAAAAATAATCGTTCTAATCTAATCTTTCAGAGTAGTCCATGATGTATTCAAGAAATCTTTTACTAAAACTTCATAAAAACAAATGACTTTTACGGATGACTTGCAGTGAATTCATCAGTATTGTAGAGTAAAAATTCTCATTAAAATATTATATCGTTATTAATTTTTTCCTAAGATAATATTACCATGATTTTTAAAAAGGCACTAGGACAGATCGTCGCAGATAAATTGTTGCATGAACAAGACGTTACAACATTTCATTATGCTAGATGTTTCTATATCAGAAGTCGACTTCTTAAAGTAAAATCTAAGAGTGTGGGTTTTAGGTCGTAGGTGAGGGCTCCGAGTTTAGAGATGGCAGGTACATGATTTGGGATTTGGGATGTGATTTGAAGAAAGTGAGAGAATCTTCTGTGAGTTAGACTGGTTATAATTGTCTGCACTACGCACATCACACATCTGCAGGCATATATGCACACTCATCCACATGCTGACATCCACACACCGGCATCCTACACCCTCACTTAGGTCCTCGCATCATAGTTTATGGAGTCGACTTCAGATATAGAAAGATTTAGCATGATGAAATATTGCAACTTTTTGTCCTTGCGACGATTTGTCCGATCACCTTTTAAAAATATGTCAATGATCGTCAACCTTATCGACGAAAAGATGCATTTTTTTTATATATTAAATAAAAGTACGAAATACATTTTTTTAGTATTGAAATACAATTACAAAAGTATTCATTGAGATATACAAGAATAATACTTTTACTTGCATTAGCTGTACTTGTTCTACGTCTAGAGAATAAGAATCTCCTTTTCACTCATACACTTTCCTCACATGCTTTCTCAAGACAGAAGATAGTTATTTGAAAATTCTTTAATTTAAGTTAACATATAATTACAAAGAATAAAAATTTGCTAATCAATTAGTTCTTTTATTGAATATGATTCTCAAAGTACTTTTTTTTCATACCAAAATAGTTCATATTTTATTTATTTAATTTGGTTTTTTTTTTCTTGTCTTCTTTTAACACATAAACATTCATCGTACAATTATATATCGCCTAGAACGACGTACAAAAATATTTTATAGTAATACACGAAAAAAAGAAATACAGACACACGAATACAAAGAAGAAACGAAATAGATCTATCATGGTTTTTCTTATAACAAAAACAAAATAGAGCTAGATTTGTGATATACACACATACATATATTTTTATTTTTGCTTGACTTTAATATACAACCGGTTAAGATAAACAAATATCTTGTTGATAATATTAAGATAAACAATAGTAGAAGTAAAGATTTGAGATTGAATATATATATATGAAAAAATCATATCTACATGGAAAAGATAACATTTGACTTATGAGATTATTATATATATACAATTCGAGAATATCTTAAGATGCATCATTGATAATTAGAAAATATGACTAGTCTGAGGACGGAGAATCATTGCTATTATTTTCATTTTCTTCTTCATCTTCATTTTGTTCGCTATCACTATCTTTATTATGATTATTTGTTATTTGGTCTTCATCCGATGATGATGATGTTATGGATTTTGCTATACGAGTTCGTCGACGTGTATGTTGATTATTATCAATATTTTTTATTGGAGATGGATCTGATCGTCGTAATCGTTTTGAACGTCGCTGTGCTATTGTTTTATCTTCTTCATCACTTTCTTCTTCTTCGTCTTCATCAATTTCACGATAATTTTTACGTGTACCTATATTTACAAAAAAGAAAAAGAATTTGGAAATTTTCAGAGTATTCTAAAGCTCACGAGATCTATCTATGAGCAAAGATTCAGGTCGAAATTTCGTAATTCGATTCTTTCATAAGTACCATGCCAGGGATAATAACACGACATGGAGACGAATCCTTATAGATTCCTACCAGGCCTCGAAATTGAGCCACTTTTTTATGGCTCGAATCCGAAGAAAATTTCGTTTACAAAGATTTTTTTCCTACATGAAAAGCTATTGCATATTTTTCGTCTTTTAGAAAAAAGCGATGACGGGGAGGGGGAGGGAGTGCGGAAACTTCCCCCTCAAGGGTGAAGGATAAAATCATCGGGTCTGGCAGCCTGATTTCAACTAGTCTCGTCGGGATCTAGTTATGGACAAAATATCAGTTCGATTGATGAGACACTCTTGGGAACCATTCCTTGTAAGTCTTATTGTTAATACATTTTTCTGTAGTTAAGAAACTCTGGAAAAGGAGTCTAACACCAATCGTCACCAGTTGCTGAGGAAAACATACTCAATGGTTGTCGGTCTTCTCCCTCCTCCTCCTCCTCCTCCTGTTACTATGAGAGGGAAGAACCCCAAAACCTCGACTCACTATATTTTTCTTGGAACAAAAAAAACATAATATGAGTTTTACAAAATTAATTTGATGAAGTTCATTCGAAATGTAAGAATATCTTACTTCTACGTGTTCCATTATATTTCTGTGATTGTATACGCTTTTTTTGTTTAGCTTTTTTAATTTTTTTTTTTGTTTTCAATTGACGTGATGAATGATTTATTTCATTTGTATGTCCATTTCGACAATTATTACATATCCATGTTGTTGATCTTGGTGGACATCTTAATGGTGGTTCATGACATTGACAATGATAAAATTGATGACATTGTGTACATTGAATTAAATCATTTTCTACACCACAAACACTACATATATGTTCTTCATCTTCAATATCATTATCATTATCATCATCATCATTATTATCCGTATTTGAATCTGTTAAATTATGATTATTATGTTCATGACTACTTATATTTGATGTTGTGTCAATTTCCATATCATCATCATAAATATCATTTTCATTATAATCAATTTTTTGTTTATCTTGTTTAATACGTCGTTTTGATGTTGATGATGGACGACATGCTGGACAATACCATAAATCATTTGTAGAATTTCTTATATTATCTGAATAACCACGTAAACATTCTTGATGAAAACCATAACAACATTGATCACAAACAATAATATATTCATCTTTATGTTTTTTTCGACAAATTTTACATTTAATACCAAGTGTTGATTTATTCCATGTTATAGAATTTTCAAATATCATCATTAAAACATATAAACGTGAATATGTTTTACATGTTCGACAATCATTTATCCATATTTGTAAAAATTTTTTATCAGGTAAATTAAATATACCTGTTGAATATTTATCAGCAACTGTTTGTTGTAATTGTATAAGTAAATCAGCAAGATCAATACGTTCAATTGATTGTTTTAATTTTATTTGCCATTCATTAAGATTATCATTTATTATAAAACCACCTAATGAACCAAGACGTAAACGTGTTTCAATATCTTCAATTTCACTTTTAAATGATGATATTATATCATAAGTTATATCAATATTTTCATCTTGATGTTCAATAGAATTTTTAGATTTTTTTATTTGTTCAAATTCTGTATGAATAAATGGCATAACTTTTTTAAGATTAACTAATAAATTATGTTCACGTATACCACGATCATTTAATGATTGTAATAATTGTTGAATTATATTTTCATCATCATAAAGAAACCATTGATTTTGTTCATCTTTAGGTATTAATTTTTCACCAGTCATAGAAGTCGATGAATCTTGTGATGATGATGATGACGATTGAACAGAATAATTTATATCTGAACCAATCCAACCTAATAAAACAAAATAAGGATCGGATGATGAAATATTGATCCATGTCGGACACTGCCATTAAGAGAGGTGAAACATCTCATTTCCAAAAAGTTCTCAAATGGATGTTAGAAAACTAGTTTTTGGGTTTTTACATACATCCTCATCTTCTTCCTAGCTATAAACAATTTCAATTGCTATAAATCTATATCCGCTATTATATGTTGGTTAAACATACCTTTCTCAACAAATAAACCAGGATAACCTCGAAAAAACCAATAACGATTATAATTTCGATCAAAACCTAATGGTTTAATTCGAAAACCATATTGTACATTAAGAAATGCATCCTAAAATAAATAAGAAATTTTTATTTATATAAAACATATATATTCTTTTATACTTGATAAATTTGTTCAGCTTTTTGAATAGCTAATTGACGTTTTTGTTTAATTTGAAGTTTTTGTGCTTCAAGTTCACGTTTTTCTTTTAATTCTTTTGACATAGCAACCATTTGTCGTC
>CAJNOL010001553.1:0-60807 GCA_905250125.1 Rotaria sordida | reverse complement strand
GGAAGTGGTGCAGGTTGAAATGATTCATCGTCACCAGCTGACACATGGATTTCTTGAAGTTCAGGTAATGCTGTACTAGTACCTATGCCCATGACAAGTAGAATAGTATCAAAAATACAAAAATAGAATATAATTACAATAAAATAGGTAAGAACGCTCGTTAAGAAAGAAAAAGTTTCATTTTTGTCATGCACATGATAGAATATGACTAATATATACTACGTGGCTTCAACATGATTCATTTTATCTGTGAGTCATATAATAATGCCAACGAAAGAGAACAAGAAAAAAGTGACTGAAAGTGCGTGCTGTATGCATCGTCAATATTGTACTTTTATAATCAGATTTTACGTTTAATTATTTTATTCATGCTTAATATGAGAGAAGATAGTATCGCTTAAACATGGATAGACATGAAGGATGCTCAGTGATTCGATCATCAGTGAAATGACTGATTCAAATTTCATCATCATTCTCATGATTTTTCAAAAGAATTGAAATATCTTGGTTTTCATACGTCCATTTGTGGTCATTTTCAGATTTCTGTATAGATCAAACACTTCTCTATCCATTCATGGAATTTATATCAACAAATGTTGAGATTTGGGTAAGCGACAGCCAAATATAGAAAGCTCTACTTTCTTTTTTTTTCTATTGTCATCATCGCTTTTATCGATCTCCTCGAATGAAATTTCGACTGGATGACAAGTGAGTCAGTGTATCGATAGATGCAGCCAATGCTCAAATTTTGTATTCGTCCTTATCAGGAAGATTTGGGAACGCTCTAATGATGATCTTAGGTTGTCATTTATGACATATTTATTGTATTCATGTCCTAATCTTCTCTGCTTCTCTCTCAGACAACTAGTCGTGAAATGATGTGTCAAAAAAAAATCAGGAATTCAGTTTGTGATGAAATATTTCATGTACGCACGATCACAGAAAGAAAACAGAGTTCAATGATAATTGTGAATAAATCCAGGACATATAACGGTATCAGACACAACTGATAACGATTGGTTGGGTGAATGTGATTTTGAGGATCTAATCTTTATCCATATTCACATCCCTGAGGACTATGAAGATCCTGTGCATTAAACTTGAATTTTTGGAAGTGATACGTAATAGGAATATTGAGTATATAATCATGACAGATCGACTTTCACGATCTCATTTCTTGGAAGTCAATTTAATTGTCAAATAGGAGAAAATACTAACACAAATTGATTTATCATAAGAGGTATTTAGCTTTACAATCTTCGTCGATTTTTTCTTATTTTGAAACGATAAAACAGAGCGATTTCGATCAATGGTCCGATAAAATATTGTTCAACAAGACATTGATGTCACTTTAACACAGTCAATTCTTTCGAATTTCCTTCATGCGCTTCCTAATCGATATCGATCATCTCCAGTTATCAACGATCGTACAGAAAACAGATGATGAATCTATTTTCGACTCGAAGAGAAGAAAATAACATAGGATTCCGAATGGAGTTATTACTTTGTATCAAAGGTAACAATCAAAAAATGAAACAATGAACCAAAACAATAATGTTCGTTTCTTTTATCAACGAGCGAAGATGAACAAAGGTGCGCGACTGTTGATCTTCTCTTCCCTCATATCCACACCTAAAATCTTTTGAAACGGTACGATTATAATCAGATTTTTTTCGTTCTTTTTTTTACATAGATTATGATGGACATGACAAATAAGTTATTTTCGTGTTGTAGCAAGAAATAATTATTATTAGATGAAAATTTATGTTAATTGTTTTGGTTGTCAGATACTAGTCAACAATATTGAAAGAATTGTGTTCTAATTGAATATTAATAAGTACTCAAAATTTTAATTATTCTTCATTCTATCCTCATATCTTTTTCTACATTTCTCGAAGAAAAAGAAAAGCTTTTTGTCTAATCAAAATAAGCAAATCAAAAAAACAATTGAATAGTAAAATAATGTCTCTATATGTTTCCTGTCGCAAATTGCATTACGCATAGATTTAGCATATACAAGAAAAAGACAAAACGAACAACAATGAGGAAAAATAACTGTTCGATTGAGGCATATCCTGAAATGAAATATATATACCACCAACAATAAGAACAAACAAAAAAAAAACAAATAGATACAAAACATCATTTGTTTGACAAAATAAAACAAGATACAAATCGTGATATATAATTATTTCACTTTTTCAAGTTTTTGTTGATGAACAGTTCTTTCATTACGACGTTTAAATAGACTTGAATTATCAATTGGACCAAGTGCTAATGTTTTATTTGCAGTAGTATTCATTGCATTAAAAGTAGCATCGAGATTATACTTCAAAAAACAAAGAAAAAAAATTAAATTAATAAATTTTCTTTCTCTTTTCTTTTTTTGAATAAAAACAAAAGAATAACATACTCGAATACGATTATAATCTTGAATATTAGCTAATTTTACATTAGGTAAACTATCAATATTAGAAAACCATGGATGTTTACAAACTTCTAGTGCAGTTGGTCTCTTTTTTGGATCAACATCAAGCATTGCACTCACAAGTGTCTAAAAATTATTTTTAAAATAATATTCTATTATAACATTTAATATAAAAATTTACTTTAGCATTATATGTTACTCTATCCCATGTTGGTCCCGTAAATTGTAATTTAAGGGAAGTACGAGCAAGAATAAGTTCATGAGAATCATTTCGATCAAATGCAAATGGCGTATTACCAGATAATAGAGTATATAAAAGGATTCCAAGACTCCCTAAATGAAAAAAAAAACAAAAAAAATTTAATTTTATGAATTAAAATCGAAAAAAAACAAATCAACAAACATATATCACAAGATTCATCATATTTTTTTCTTGATAAAACTTCAGGTGCAGCATATTCTTTTGTAAAACATGGTGTCATTAATAAACCATTTTCAGCACGTTGTTGTTTTGCAAAACCAAAATCAACAATACGTAATGAAGATGGTCGACGACTTTCATCAAGATACATTATATTACGTGGTTGAAGATCACGATGTACTAAAACAAAAAAATAAAATAAAATAAAAATTTTTCATATTATAAAAATAAAATAAAATAATTTACCTATGGAATTTCTATGTAATTGTTCAACTGTTTTAATAATTACATACATTATTTTTGCACTTTCACGCTCAGATAAAGATTTTTCTTGACAAATTTTATCAAATAATTCACCACCACGCATCAATTCAGTTACTATATATACTGTAGGTGAATTATAGAAAGCATCTCTTATCTAAATATAATAAAAAACAATGAAATAATTGAAGTTTTATCATTATGTTGTTTTTTTTTTCGTTATCTTTAGTAATTTTCTTACTCGAACAATATGTGTTAATTGTCTATAAAAAAATAATAATTCAATTTCATCTGATGGATCATTCGTATATGCATCTTTTATTATTTTAACAGCATATTCAACATGTGTTTGTTTATGTATACAACGATAACAAGTTGAAGTTTTTCCTCGTCCTAATGGTTCTTTTAATTCATATTCATCTTTAAATAATGTTATTTTAACACCATTTATTGATCTTAAACGTTGTTCAACATCGTTTGCATAAGATGGATCATTTCGACGAGCATTTATTAAATCTGGTGCAATATAACTAAAACCTTGGAATGTATTATAAGCATCTGCACTTGTTGGAATACCAGGAGAATCTTTATTAATAAAAAAAAAAAAGAAAAATTAAAATCAAATAAATTAATTAAAAAAAAATTTCATATTTACCTGTTGGTGTTTTACATGTAAATTCTTTATCAAAATAATGTCCATAGTCATTATGAAGTGGTGGTATAAATGGTGGTTCAATTTCTTTTCTATATAATTTATCCCAATCGATAGACGTAAAAAATGGATGTTTTTGTATATTACGAAAACCATCTGGTCCAGCACCTAATCGATTAGCTGGATTACGTTTAAATAACATTCGTAATAAACTTTGTGCTTCTGATGATGGATATGTTGGCATAGCTAATTTAGCTTTTAATATCATATTCATTGTTTCTTTACGAGTTGTACCATGAAATGGTAAATGTCCAGTGATCATTTCAAATGCAAGTACACCATATGACCACCAATCAGCAACATGTGAATGTCCTTTACGTGAAACAACTTCTGGTGACATATATTCAACAGTACCACAAAATGAAAATGTTTTTGAATCTTGTGTTGGTATAGATTCTTTTGATAAACCAAAATCGGTTAAAGCAATATGACCATCAGAATCAAGAAGAATATTTTCAGGTTTTAAATCACGATATACAATACCAAGTGAATGTAAATGATCAAGTGCAAGAGCTAATTCAGCTAAATAAAATTGAACATCTCGTTCAGTAAACATGACTAAAAGAAGAAAGAAAGTTATTTATTATCAAAAGATATTTATATTATAGATACCTTCTTTAGAGAGACGTGTAAAAAGATCACCGCCACGTAAAAAATCGAGCACCAAATAAACTTTGCCTTGTGTTTGATAAGCATAATGAAGTTTAACAACAAATGGATGAGATATTTGTGCAAGTATATCTCGTTCCATTTTTGTTCGTTGACGATCACGAACTATTTTCAAAGAGAAATCAGATCAAAATTTATTTTTCTTTTCTTATAAATAATCAACTAACCTTTGAGACTAGCTTTATTCAATACTTTCATAGCATAAAGTGTATTTGCATCAGGACCAATAATTTTACGAACGAGAAAAACCTTTTGTTTAAAAATAAAATATATATTTTATTTATTATAAAATAATTATTACTTTTCCAAATGAACCTGCACCAAGTGTTTGTAAGAGTTCAAATTGAGATGAATCGGCTCGATCACATCCTTCTTTGGTAATATTTGTAATTTCAATTTCACGTTCATTACTATTTTGTTCATCCTAAAGTAATAAAATATTTATTAGTTATTTTATATTTTTGTTGCTAGAAAGATTTTTTTATTGTACATTTGTTGTGACTGACAGTTGACGACTATTTTTCTCATCATATGAATTCCATACAAACGGAAAAAACGTCGGTAACATACCGAGTAATTTTTTAGTAGCAAAAAATATAATATATATGTCACGCATAAATGCATCTTTGCCATTCATAAGTCACTTGATTAACATATATGATAAACAAAACGATAGTCGAATATGCATACTCTCTTTGCTTTACATGTGTGCTCACCTGTCATGTCATTTTCATAAACGAGCAAAACCGTGAAATTGCCATTTTTATCAACCTTATACACTGAAAGGATGAAGAAAAAACAACGTCGCAAAACCGTGTCTCTTTTTCTTTCGTCCTAACCCTGATGTGTACTTGTGATTATACCTCATCATTACCGCGAAAGATTTCATGCATGACAACGATAGTAATTAGACTCCAATAAGTGTACTTTCACATCTATCGAGGCTATTAGTATCCAGCAACATAATTAACATATTTCTCTATGATAAAAAAAACAATTCATCAAATAATTTCATGTCTTGACATTTTCTTTTACCCCAATCATTAGGTCACATCAAAAAGGAAAAAAATATATCATAATTTGGTTTATAGAAACATAATCACATGTCAAACAATTAGTTTTTTGTTGTTTTGAAATCGGTATATGTTTTGTCCGTAAATATTTTCGCGTACATCGATATATAATTCCAAGGTAAAGTAATAGCACAACACAATAACAACAACAACAACAACAACAACAGCAACTATGAGAAAAAAAAACAAGGTCGACACATTCGTTGCCATCTATTCTTGCTAGAAACAATGCATTAGAAAAACAAATACGCTTGATTAACAGAGAGAAAATAGATTCAATAGAATGTTTTCTTTCTCAATCTACGACAAATAAATACATTTATCAATAGGTTCTATTTATAACATCTTTTGTTTGTGCGGTTTTTCATATGATATTAATATATCTTTAGAATATTAAGAAGTACATTAGATCAAAAACACAAAGTCATTGTATTACATCCTACGCAAGCTTTTTCTTTTTCTTTTTCTTTTAGTTCTAGAAGATACAATTAATATATATGGTAATATAAAAAAACAATCTATATTCAATAAGTGCTATTGTATGGATGTAGAAATGAAAATATACATGTTGTAGTGGGTGGCACTGATGACGTCTTATGTAACAGCAGTGGGTGGGCACATATGTGAGGAAAAGAAAAGATTTTTTTTATTGCTTCAAAATTATATATCAATCACAATAAGGTCCGTGATTTTAATTATATATATTGGCTTTCTTTTTTACTATTTGGATTAAAAAGCAGAAATCGAATCTGCTACGTGTCAATGAATAAGAAGCTTTTGTTTTTAATAAAAGTACTCATTCTTATAGAAGAAAAATGAATGAAAGAGAATGAAACATAGTCTATAGTCTCTATTAATGTATGGAGCTCAGTAATACACAATGAAAAAGACACTACTGTATAAACAATTATAGTCTAGTTATTTAAATATATGATGAAGATATGGTTTTGCAAAAATAATTCACTTACAAGTTTTACGTCATTAGGTATAATCTGTTGTACACATGTAGCTGAAGAATTTGTATCTGTGACAAATATTGTTGGTAGTATGGTAGGCAAATCAAATGAACTCATCGTATTTGTATTATTATCTTCACTAACTATATTATCCGATGCTCTTATAAGTCTGAATAATGGTTTTTGAGTATTAAAATAATTATTTTTAGTATTAAATTGTTCATTTTTATTATTATTGATAATATGTAATTGATGATCACTTGTGCTTCTTTCGATTATGAGATTATTTTTTGTATCTATTGTTATTGTTCTCAATTGTGGATAAGATGATGATTTACAAAATTGATTTATTGATGGTTGATGGGGTTTTTTAAAGAAAAGATCTAATGATGATGAAAGTGTTCGATATCGGCCATGTTTTTGTCGTCGAAGTGTCAAATAATGTAAACGTTTGAGTACATTCAAAAACTTATTCGTAGAAATAGATGGAATTCTTGTTGATACACCAATATTTGATGATGATGATGATGATGATGAACGTCGTGAGCATACATATGTATCTGAGATATCAATTCCAGTACCTGATTCACAAGAACTCAAATAAAACCTATGACGATCGACGACACGAAGAAGCTCAACAGAATCCATAACCACGTTACGCTGGAGCAAAATGTCTTTCATTAATAGATAAATAGATCAGGTTCTCTACATAGGCAATAAATCAACAATGACTGACGATATTATCTAAAGTACATGGTCAACATATATACAGGATATATTACGACTGAGTGAAAAGGAAAAGATCAAAATATAGAAAGAAAGAAAAAAAGGAGAATGCGTGGGTGAACAAGTTTTTCAACAGAGAAAAAAAGAGAGTAAGAAGAAAAAAAAAGCACTCCCTACTCCTTCAAAACAAATGTTTGACGTCGGCAGACGAACTATTAGTGTTGTCATTACATGCAAGAACATTCAACCATACTAATACAGCACTAAATATTGACGTCATCTTTTTTTTCTTCTTCTTTTTAACTAATAAGACTATTCTAGTATAGCAAAGGCGACACATTGTCAATTATTATAATCTTATGTAACACTGAGTATTTAAGAGAATTATTTAATTATTTATAATTTTGAACGAGAATTATTTTCAAGTGCAGTTCTTTTCTATTAATATGACACTCTTTGTTACTGTTTCATAGTTACTAATATTTATTAAAAAAGATGTATTTTTTACTTACAAGAGGAACAATTTCAGGCAAATCATCATCAGCTAACATGTTATTATTGTTTGTTGTTGTCATAATAATATTAGAAGAATGACCATCTTCAATGAAATCATGTCTACGCTAATAACAGAAAAAAAAAGGAAGAAAAAAAAACTATGTAATGTTATAGCATAAAAAACATCATATTTTATAGAAAACATTAGAAATGTAATATATGTCATGAATACAACTAAGATTAAATGAATTTTATGAAGGTCAAATTGATATAAATAAAAAAAATATAACCTTAGTAAAACACTATAATTATACTTTGCTTGTCGATATGATTTTCAACTTGAAAAAACATGATATTAATTAAAACATTTCTTTTATGAATAGAAGAATAATTAAAGCATTTTTAATATTCTCAGAAAAGTTAATTTTTTTTCTTTTTATTCTTTAAATGAAGCATGATTTTTCAAAGTTTATAAAATATCATAGATAAACTTTTCTTAATAAGACAAAAGGACTTCTTATGCTTAATGAGATCACATACTCTACAGTAGTTACTAATTTAAAATTTCTTATAAATATACTACAAAACACGTCATCTAGCGGTATAGATTGAATCAAAAAAGAACTTTATAATAAAGATAATCGTCTACATTTTATAATTAATAACTTATTTTACATGAAAACGTACTTGAAAAAAAAAGGTCGGAACCTTGAAAAAGATAACATAAATAATAATTGAGATTTTACAGACAATTAACCAATCTTGAAAGAACCAAGCAGAAAAATATCTATTTTTAATTTTCTGCTGCAACGGTCAAAAATAGAAACTAATGAGAGAACATCCATACATGTCAAACATTACTTGACTTCAAAGACTGATTATAAATAAATTTCTCTATGACTAAAATTAGTCTAAGAATATTAAGATCAACTGTTCTCATTGACGGAACTTTGAAATTCTACACTTCGAAATTTTTTCTATCCGAATTTTCTATGAATCTGCTGATATTCTTATTGAAATTTGACATGACTGTAGTGTGTAATGAAAACAATAATGACGTTAGCGTGTTTTTAAATTTTCTTGTTAACCTCCTAGAGGCGAAGTAATATACCATGAAATTGTGTTTGACAAATGACGATGTTGTCTAAACTATGAAGAGACTTTTGCATCTTAGGTCATCGTATACTTAAGTACTTGGCAATCTTTTTTATTTGATTAAAAAACAAACATTTGTAGGTCACGAGTTTCTTTTCAATTAATCTAAGTAGTTTTTTTAATAGAATTTTCATTTACATAGCATGCAATGAATGGGTAACTAATAGAAAAAGTTTCTTTTAGAACTTACTACATACAAATGATTCCTACGACAAGTGACGAATATCTTTGTAAAATAAAACAATAGTGAACAAAAGTCTCTCACCCCCCCCCCCTCCCCATATCTCGGCTATTATACATGTTGGAGGTCCGAAAATCTGTATGCACATATTGCACTAATAATTTAGTTCAAAAGCATGAAGTCGTCTTAATTCCTTAAATACAACGAGAATTACCGATGAACGATGCCTATTTTTGCTTCAAGCTTTTAATCTGAACAAGATTATCTACCTGTTAAGTACATGATTAATTCTTGATATTTTAGCATGTAACTAGAGCCTAATATATGTTCTTTTTTTTTAGTCAAAAGATCAAGTAACTTAATCGAAGATTGCTATTTTCTAAATCCTTAGTATTTGGATAGCATTTTTAATTAATGAAAATTGTAAGTAATAATGCTCAACTGCAGACAAAGCTTATGTACAAGTTTCAGCTCGATTCACTGAACTATTACTGAATTATGGTTTCTAAACGTCAGTAGATAGTTTTGGCACATCTGAATGGTCATGGAAACATAGTTACAATTCTAAAAAAGATTGATGAACTTCGATAATAATAAATAACTGGAACAAATCATTAAATAATAAAGAATGGCTCAATCCACAAAGTTCTTCGTTTTTAAAGTTATGGTGTCTCAAACCAACATTTCTAGTAGAGTATGTACATAGAAATTTTTTCATTTATAGCATTTACTATAGTCGAGATGCGAAGGAGGAATAAAAGACTTTTGTCTACTGCGATATGTTGTATATCATGCTAAGAAGTGTTAATAGGATAAATAATTAATAAATTATATTTTTCACTGTAGAAAATCTTCTCAATTCGATATTGATACACTATGACATCATTTGAATAAAAAAAGAAAATCTTTAATAATTCTATTTTTGAATATAATTAATAAATTTCAATTGAACTATGTTTACTATTAATTAGATAATCTGCATATTTTATTTTCAAAATAGAGAAAGCTTTTTTTGAAATCATCCTATTACTTTCAAACAATAATCTTATAATAATAAAACGGGAATCTATTTCAAAAAATTTCTAAAATCTCTTAATATTATCTAATTTGATTATGAGAAATTCTTTCGATATATTGACAGATGAATCTTTAATATTTAAGCTTTTCTTATATCACTTTGCTGAAAAACAATATATTAAGTTACATTTATATCATTCAATATGATATGATAACAATCTATCTATCGATTTAAATAATTTATTAATTCCTTATGAATCTATCGAAGATCTTCGAACTCTATCAGCATGATAAATTGATTTTCACCGAAAAACTAAAACTGAAATCTAATAATTAATTAAATGTCTCGTATAGAAATAAACAAGAGAACAAATACAACATTTGATTATTAAGGGATGATTCAAAAGTTTCGACCCCTGTCTGTTAATTGATGTTATCTATATAAATACATATATAGATAGTTGACTAAAATAAACAGTCTTGTAGAGAAAGATAATAGGTCAAATTACATTGACATCATGGAAAGTTCTGATTGCTTTATTGATTATGGCTAAATGTTTGTTTCCAAAAAAAATACTGTTAACGTTTGAAGCGAAATATTATTTTCTGAAGATTTTTACATGGTTCAATAGAGTTCGACAAGTACTACGAGAATATGAATATCAAAAAAAAAAATCTGATCTTATTTCCAATACTAAACTTGGAGGAAACTTTTAATAACTTTAATTGATCTACTATTCTGTTTGTTCATGTAGTGGAGAAAGGTTATTTTCAACTTTAATATGTAACACTCATCAATTATCAGTCGATCAAATAATATTATTGAAAATTAAGTATATTCTATCATGCAATGTATATGAAGTTTTTCTAAGCCTATCTGGTTTCCTTCATGTTTTGTATTGGAAATAAGATCAGAAGTTTTTTTTATTTGATATTCATATTCTTGTAGAGTTTGTTGAGTTCGATTGAATTACGTAAAAGTATCTAGAAATTATTGGGTTGACAAGAAAGTTTTGCGTCTTTTTTTAGGGGTAAGACAATAAAAAAAGACGCAAAACTTCCTTGCCAACCCAATAATATTTCACTCAATTTTAATCATTTAGGTATTTTTCATGATCTCGATGGAAGTCGAACAATTTTCTTTTCAAAGGATAGCTTTAATCTTTCTCTACAAAACTGTGTATTTCAGTCAACTATCTATATATGTCAGAGTTGTAACTGGTCGAAAATTTTTTGACCGGTCCGGTCCGGCCGGTTTAAATTTCTGACCGGTCCGGTCCGGCCGGTGATCTGCCGGTCTAAAAAATAATTCCAGACCGGCAAAAAACCGGCAAGTTTATGAAATTTGTTCATATGATAAAGGTGATATTAGGAATGAACTTTCATTCGAGATGTATTTAGATTTTTACCTAGCAAAAACAACGAATTTTTTAAAAAATTTTTATTAATTGTAAAGGAAAATAATCAATGTAACAAGAAAATTACAATATCACTCATTAGAAAAGGCCTAATCTTAAGCGTTTTGTGCCTTTTTTTCTAAGTATTTTATTATAATTTAAATATATAGGTAGAAGTTAAATATTAAAAAAAGACGTTTCGCACATTTAAAGAATCATTTTTTAGTCACTTTACCTTTACAAATAAAATAACGCATCTCTCTTGACGATGACTCGAACCTAAATTTTATCTTCACAAAAAGTGTATGAGATAAGTTTAACTGAATTAATGCAGTTTCGAATGCACTGTTTAAAAAATAAAGCGCATAATGATTAAACAGATAAAATAGATTGAGGAACAGAAGAAAAAATGTATAGTTTTGGAAATAAAACAAGTTCATTATTTTGATAAAGGTATAAAAACTTGTTATCAACAAGTTTTATCTGAAAAATCTGCATATTCATAAAATATATTTCAACCGGTAAAAACCGGTGAAAACCGGCCGGTGGAACTGCTTCAACCGGTCCGGTTTCGCCGGACCGGTTACAACTCTGATATATGTATCTGTATAAATAGCGTCAATTTACATAGAAAAGTCGAAACTTTTGGACCATCATTTAGTTCTCATAAATATGACTGGAAAAAAATAGTTACAATCGATTTTACCAATCTATCATAAAAAAATTAAAATACATGCTTTTTGAAAATCCAATCTTCTATTTAGTTATTACTTAAAATTCTCTATCATCCGATACATTCCTGATTTAATTTGCTGTATCAAAAAAAATTCAAATACAGTGAAGGTACGCTCATCGTTAGATTCGCACTAATTAATGGTTTTTTTTTATTATCTATTCTTCATTTTGCATTTTAAACTTATCGCTATTTTAAAAAACTAGAGTTTTACAAAAATAATTATTTATTCTATCAAGTTGTGAGATACAATTTAATAGGAGTGTTGAAGTTAGAGTTCGTCGGATTCGGATGTGAAAAGTTTGAATCCGACAAGTTATAGTTGAAGTAAATAGGATAGAAATTTGCACTCCCGAAACCTTAGCAGACATGACTATGGATACGTCACTGATCATAACAAACCGTTACAGACATGCTAGCAACGTGTCTCCTTCATCACAGACCGCGACACATACCTTATCAACATTTACGCCTCCTCCGCATGATAGATTGTAGATGATGTTGTTTGTATATGAATAAAGTCTCGTTATAATATATGAACTATTTCCTTATGGCATTTCTGAATGATTAAGTAATAGATTGTTGAAGAAATGTATTACAAAATAAATAGAATAATAAAACAATCTTCCTATGATTATTAAGAGTAATTACATCGTGTTTCATATTTTAATCCCTCAAGAATTGCATTAACAGTTTTTTAATGTTTATCAAAAAAATATTTCAAATATACTAGAAGACTTCTAATTTTCATATTCTTATGAACTGCATTTTGTAAATATATGTTTCAGTTCATTTGAATATGAATATATTTCATATGCACTCATTTGACCTCTTTATATAAAGTTATTTATATATGACTGATTATCTTTTAATCTTTCAAAGTAATATTGAGTATGTATGATCTTGGAATGAATTGCTATGTAAAGGATGCCATACTCAAATTTTTTTACTATACATTAGAGAAACTACATTAAGAAGGTATCAAATATAATTCAAACTATGGTATATGTTTTCCTCTGCAGTATTTGAAATATTATAGAGAACTAAAAGATTTATAAATATAAACTGATACAAAATTTTCATCTTTTGATAGATTATCTTAAGACTTTTTTCAATAATTGATGCTAAAGTAATAAGAAATTAGAAAAAAGACTAAGGAAATAGTGACCACATGCAGTTTGTTTTTTTCATGCGTGTCACTGAACGATGTGTTCATGTCATTCCAATTTTTCTCCAGTGAATAAATGTGAAAAAACACATAAGTTTATAGAATGACAGAATAAATTAACACTTTTGTATAAAGCTATTTCTATAAATTAAAAATGCAAACTGACGCACTAGTTAAAAAAAAATGAAAGAATGTCAATTAATGCAAATCCTAATGATGAGAAGCCTTCACTATACTGGAATTATTCTTATCTTTTTTTTTTGCAGTAAAATAAATTCAAGTCAAAACATGAATACATCGAATGATAGAGAATTCCAAGATACTATTAAAATATAGAATTGTGTTTTCATATTAATGATAGATTGAATAAATCGATAGTCAGAAATTTTCTGCAAGCTTATATGTACTAGAGAAGACTATATTAAAACAATAAGAATTTTTTTCTAGTTTTTTAGTATATATGATAAATTTTTTATAGTGACATTCAATTGAAGTTAAAATGATAAAGCTTATCTTTTGTGTCAATGGTTTTGTTCAAAAGAGAGAAATTTTCTATTATGAAATTATATTCAATCAGAAAGTGTTAGAACACCTATCTAGCAGGAAAAAATAAGCTATTTGCACAATAATGTCGGTAAATATTATATAAAAGAATAGACCTTTTTCTATAGTAATTAATGAGATTTTGAGAAAAAAAAATAATGTCATGTGGAAATATAACGAGTCGCATGATGCTTTTTTTTTCATTGCAACAAAAAATATATTTGCCTAGAAACTTACATTAAAATATATTTGATTTCCTTGATGTAGACAAGGTTCTATGTTAATATCATCCATTGCTGTTTTTTTTATAGTTGTTTTGGATTCCAAAAGAGATACATCATCTTTATAGGTTTGTGCCAAAGGCATTTTGATTAGAATCAACAACTATAACTAAACTTTTAAATAACGGTTACAAAATTTATGATTTTCAGCAATAATAATAATAATAATACTATTGACAACTAATCGTTTCGCAAGCAGATATTTTATAGATCGTAGTTCTACAATTAGATAATTTCTAAAAGAAAAAAAAAAAAGAAGAAGCAGCATCCAATAATAAAACGACTGTGATGAATTATTTTGGAACGTCTAACATAGAACCGAAGTGCACAACGCAACCGGAGGAACAAATATAAAGAAAAAATGCGCCGCTTTTGCTATTCGACGGCTAGCTTCCTTTATGTCATCCTACGAACGTAGTATTTAGAAGAAAAAATATATATATAAAAAAAATAGAGTGACATTGTTATCTAAGACAGAGAGAAAGAAAAGAAAAAAACTTTACTATTATAAAAGATTTCAAGCTAATGTTACTTGAGTAGTCAGGATGTGCGTATATGTAATAACATATATAACTGAAATATATAACCGAAAAAAAAAAAAACAAGAAAAAAAAAGGGTTCTTATTTAAGTTAATTAGTTTGATTGTCAAACAGACCGCCTATTATAATAAGTGTTGGACGCTGTGTTTTTTTTTTCTTGTTCTTTTCTATTGAAAGAAAAAGAAAATTAGGATAATAAGAAACCTAATCAATAAGAAAACATAATAGTTAATGACAATGTTAACGTAAGAAACTAGGTTTTTTTTTCATTTTACAAAAGTATATTCAACTAATTACAATGATTGATAAACATATTTAAAAAAAAAAAGTAGAATGACAAGTCAATGTTTCATTTTAACATTGTACTACTTACTTTTTTTTATATAAATTTATTCACATTGAACTTGATAACAAAGAAAATCAGCAACAAAATTTAATTTCTTATTAAGTGTAGTATTACAAATTCTACTATAGAACAATAAATACAAGATTGATAAGAGATACAATGACAACAATGAATTCATATTAGATGTCAACATATAGATCAAGAAGATTAAGTATGCATAATTTACGCCTTTCTTCAGATTTCTTTTTCTTTTATATACAAACCTTTCGACACTTCATCAATCAATCTTACTCATTTTCATGATTATTTTTATGCTTCATTATCAAAGTCTCGACTTAAGATAACAAGATGATTGTTGAATGTATGGCCTTCCTAAACGTAGACAAAAAAAGAATTTGTCTATCTAAATGATAATAAATAAGTCTACAATTGTGATCGTGATTGATATTGAAACCTAATAGAAAAATCATTATTTTATTTTATCAATATTTATTACGTTCGAATTCTTGATATTAATTGTTTCTATGAAAAAATAATTAAACTACAATATTTACGTATTTGATCATAATACAATCTATGAATTGTAAAAATATACAAATCAATATTTAACTGTTTAAAACACAATTGATAATCATATTGTTTCAATTTTCAACTTTCTTTAGTTGGTTTCGAAAGGCATAGAAATATTATATCTAACTAAATACAAAAAAAGAAACAAATATCAATAGATATCTAATAATTTAAGCTGTTTTAATATAAAGTTATTCTAGTATCATTAATTTTAGTTGATATAATTTCATATATAATAGTTCTTTAAATGGATTTTCTTCAATTGAAATAGTTCAATTCTATTCTTTTCGAAATATAAAAAAAATTATCGACATAGGTTGTTTTTTTGGAAAATATTTTGATCTTTTTATTGATTATCATTTTCATTTCAAGTCGATTGATTATTCAATGTTTTTAATCTTTCATCTATAAACTATTCTCTTTGTTATTTTCTATCTACCAATACTTGTTATCAAGTTTTATACACTTTGCTGAATTTTTTTTTTTTGATAAAATTATTACATATATATTCTATTATCATGGCTTTAATAAGACATGTTCGGTCATAGTTGTTAACGAAATGAAACAGATCGAATAGCTCATGTAATTACATGTCGACAAATATCGAGAACTTCATCTACAGTTTCTTCACCGATTACTTTTAATCTTTTAAGTGATTAGAGATGTGAGAAATCAAGTTCTTTTTTGGTCCCGGTAGTTCCTTTTACAGTACCTCCGATCCCGTTGATTTTAGTTTTATGGATCTCGGTCAAGATCTTGATGAGTTAGTCCCAGACATCTCTAAACGTAACATTATTAGACTTGACTTGTATTTTTGATTTTACAATTGTCATAGATTTGAATTTGGTCAGCAGCAATTGAAATTACGAGTTTAATAGTCACAGATATTTTATCGATAGTACGTTGAATGAAACTTTAAAGAGCAGATTATCAAACTTTTTTTTTTCGAAACATTGTCAATTTGAACTCCTCAAGAACTATTCATATTCACTTTTCGTCCGACCATTTTGAATAATTTGCATATGAATAAGTTAATAATGCTTATCGTTTGTCAAAAAAAAATGTTAAAATGCCCTTCATACGTTTGAAGATTTCATCAGTTAGAAACAATTTTTCATTAATTATCTTAACTAATTGAAATACCTCTTGAAGACATTCTAATCTCGTTTATTCAATATTTTGTTTGACATGACCATTAATTAGGAGCATCTAGAAATGTACCAATTCGTAGAATATGATGTCAAAGATGACATTTATTTCCTTATTGAGAATATAGTTCCTGTGGATTGTTTATATCAAATATAATCAGTTTTTTTTGCTCTATTCGAAGCTGTACTAGTATGAAGAATCGCTAAAAGTTCGATAATCCTGAATACCAGGAATATTCTAAAGTTTGATGAGAAATTCAAGGCATTAGTTTATCTCTGCTTACAAAAAACCATGTCTAGTATTGAGAACTACTGAACTCCTAGCGATTTTTCATGTCAGTTATGATTAATGTTGAATGCTCTTTCCGAAGCTATTTGTAGATTTTGTGTAATGCAAAATACAGGTCTAAAAAATCAGTTGGAATTGATTTTCTATTTCATAAATATCGACTACACCTTCCGGTAGAGTTAGAAAAACAAATTAATTATAGTTGGTATAAACAATCCACAGGAACTGCATTCATAATAAGGAAATAAATGTCATATTCAAAATTATATTCTACGAATTAATGCATCCCTAGAAGCATTGCTTGTTCATTTAGTCGTATTATTAGATGATTATTCAAGTTGAAAATAATAAGATTTAGAAAAAGATCTTCTAACTTATTCATTAGTCAATATTTAGAGATCTTTCAGAGATTAATTCTATAAATGAGGATTATGTTTACTGTCTTTAACTATTAATTTTATTCTGAAACTTGTAAAAATTTCATTTAAATTCATTTTTGGAAAATTAGTTCCGCTTCGATTTGATTCGAGTAACTCTAGTTTCTCCTAATAAGGACTAGATGAAAAAGGTTAAAAACTTTATTCTCGAATGATTCTATTGATGCATAATTATCATTAATTTCTTTTAGTGTTAGTATATAATCTCACACGATTCCTAATTGCAATACAGAAAAATGGAGAAATTTAAAAGCAAAATAAAAAATAAAAAATAAAAAATAAAAGAATTATGCCACATAAATGTGATCTATCATCATAAACACAATTAGTGTGGCTGTTGTAAAGAGAAAAAAAAGATTGTATTATATGAAAAGTAAATAAAAGATATCAAAGCTCATTTTATCTTCGCAAACCTCATTACATTTTCACAACAACTAATTATATTTTTTATTTAAGCTTTGACTGTGTTCGACTATCTTTTTGAAAAATTAGTTCGAGTTTGGTTTGACTTTGTTTTTTCGAACGCCAGATCGGATTCGATTCCTGTTTAAAGATAATCCGCTCACTGGAAGAATATCATATTATTGAATTTGACTATTTCTTTGGTTGAAGATAGTAGCGACAGATACTTGCACGACGATAATGATAATGAAGTTTGTTGTATTCGTCAAATGTATAAACCAATCAAGAAGTTTTTAGAAGAATGTGTCTTTTGTTCGAGTAAATTTATATATGTATATTTCTTTTTTTTTCAGATGGCATCACAAAATCATTCATTAATATCTGAAAATAAAAATGGTGAAAAATGGGATCGATGTTTAACAGATTCAATTATTAAAACAGGTTTTGAAGAAAATTCTTATAAACATTCATCGATTATAATAATAATAATAATACTTATTTTAGCTTCGGGTTTGGCATTAGGTTTTGTCTTTTCGGCTATACTTTTCAAACGTAAACATTATTTTCTTTTTTTCATATTGAAAAATATGATTAATCCAATTTTGAAAGATTAGGTCGTCCTTGGCCTGTTTTCTTAGGCACAGGTATAGGTATAGGAATGGCTTATAGTAATTGTCAAAATGATTTACGTTTATCTAAATTTTATTCTCAATCATTACCAATAACACGACCCAATCGACATATACCAATAGTAAGAAAACAGTAAGATTAATAAATTTAATTGATGATAAAAATTTTAGACACCATCAGAAAGCGATTGATCTTCTAAATGGTTTGAAGATGAACATCTTTTCTTCTTTTATACTTTAGCTGATTTGTGTATGTGTGTATGTATTCATTTAACTTTAAATTTCGTTGCAAATTTTTTCTATTTCATTCAACGAAATTATATTTGTATTCAGTTTTAATTGATTTTAAGTATTAGATTCTTTAGAATATATTAAGAAGACTTATACAAGATTATATTAGAATAAAAAAAAAATAAAAAGAAAAGAAATAATTGAATTGACCTTCTAGTTATTGATTAAATTGACACAACAATATTTGATTTTTTATCGAAGAAGAAAAATTCTAAATGAGTCGATTGATAAGATTTGTCTAGATTTATTTATTATAATCTTACTAAGATTCATCTAAGCTTATCATGTCGAGATTTTGACAGGTATATTCATTTTATCGGTAGTCTTTTCATCTTATTTATACTTGAATTTATTATATAAAAGATAAACATTGAATATGTATATAATGTCTTTTAAAATAATCAATTCATATTAAAATTCAGTGTCTATTCAATTAAGGATTATTTACGATATATATATATATATATGCGAAAAATTAATTAAAACACATAATATTGATTTGTTATTGAACTTCTCAATTTTCTTTTCTTTTATACTTATTTCTTTGAACATTAGATTGTGATTATACAAAGAATAGAGTTCGACGTGATGGAGGGATAATCGAGGGTCTTTTTTTTCTCGTTTGCACAATCAATAGTGGTAAGGCGACATTCTCTTTTTTTCTATGTGTGTATGTGTTCTTTTATTGATATGATTATTATTTGGTGGCGGTAGAGAAGAAGGAGAAGAGAGGAGGCGAACCTCATTTTAATATATTGCTGCATATGTTTGCATGTGCTATTCAATGCATGTGTGCGGCCAGTCGGGCCAAAAGAAAAGAGAGAAGGAACACAAAAAAAATGAACATTGTGTCGCTTGCGGACGTAAGAGAACAAGTAGAGAAAAACAGAAAGAGAGAGAAAGAAAGAAAGAAAAAGAATAGATCAAAAAATGACTATAAGAGTGGGCAGTTCAGTCGACATGAGAATGATGATGGGTTGAAACATACATTGTACCCAAGAGATTTCTTTGTAAGTCGTTATTTTATGCGTCTATGATAAAATTAGTTAAGATTAAACAATCACTTCATCTGTTAAATTTCTCAAGGTTTCTTCTACACTTGTCTTGATGTATATATATATATATATATATATATTTATCTTTTCTATCTATCACTATGTAACATTTATTTTAAGATTTATACGTATAGATTTAGTCATATTCATCTTGTCTGCTTAATTTACAGATATTAATCACATGGGAAAAACAAGGTAATGAAAGCTGAGTAAATGAATCTCATCTTATTCTTTTTCGTAATATCAAATGAAAGTAATATGAGATGATGATATTGTTTATTACAACATAAAATTCTTATCTTTTCTGATGAAATTCATCATGTTAGTATTCTCTGTTCAATAAAGAATAAATAAGAATATGATTCGAATGAATTTATATTATATTTTATTTTAGTAGACATGTCTGAATTATATTATTAATGTTATTATAAGACTTTTTTTTTGTTTCTTTTGGTATAATCGAACCTTGAGAAACGATGATGATGCTTGATTTATTCATTGTCATTGTCTTGAACCAGCAAAAGAAAAATCATCATGTAAGAAAATGAATGACATGATGCAAGGACGATCTTTTATTTATGCCGTCTTTTGAAAATATGACTTGCGCACAAGTTTATGAAAGAATGTGTGTGTCATGAGAAAAGTCGTTTTTTTTTCAAACTTTCGATCAATAAAATATTTAATTAGAAAAAAAAAAAGTCTTTCAATATACTTAAAACTTATCCTTGAAATAAAAAGGCAAAAAGTGAGATCACTTCGTCCTTGTATGAACGAATGTGGTCCGACTAGTTCAGTGGTCAGAGTATGTGGCTTTTAACTACAATGTTCAGGGTTCGAATTCCTGTTCGGGTGTCATATCGTTTTCTTTTTTTCTGTTATTCAATTGTTACTTTTATTGTCAGTAGAACAGTTGTGAATAACAGTTACACATTGAAGTAGATGAGCATCTCATCTGTAAACGATTTACTTACAATAGAAAGAAAAGAGAAAGAAGAATATTGGTGTGTCGTCATCACCATCATCATCATCATTCTCTTCATCTTTCCTTTTCCTTTTTTCCTGCTTTTTTTTCTCTTCCATACTATTCTGAATTCAACAAGACCACAAACCTCGTTTTTTTTTTCTTAGTCAATAAGTGAATGAACGTGATGACACTCCCAACGGGCATCCATTCATCACTAAATATAAGTAGGTCATTTTATCTTGCGGAAATATATTGCATAGAAAAATGTTTTATGTATGTTCTAAGCCTTATTTATTTCGTTGTTGATTTTATGAAAGAATTAAATTAAATTTTTTTTTGAAAATTTGTTTTTGTCTCAAACATAATTCTAACGTGTTATCATGTAATTTTTGACAAGGACAACAGTCACACTAGTACAAAAATAGCTTTTTTGGTGAATGGAGACTAATGTAAATATGAATGAATCTATAGAAAAGATTTTTAAAATTCCGATCAAGTAAAAATATTTAGTTTCCTTATTTCTAGTGCCGAACAAATAAGAATGCTAATAGGAAATTAGTAATGCCATTTATTAATCATTAGTTTTTATAGGTAAACCAACAGAAATGTATAATGAGTAAGATTCTTATTTTGTTTTTTGTTATTATAGTATATAGTTCCTTTGCAATAAATTTCAAAAACTATATATAATTACGTATTTAGCAAATATTTATTAAGCATGCCTACAGACAAATCTTTTTTTCTTTTTTTTTTCTTGAAATTTATTTTCTCTCTTGAGACACAAAATATCCATACTATATTGCCATCCTATTATTCTTTTTCCTTGAGCTTTAGTTAACTTATCATATAATTGATACGAGAGTTCGTTGATGTTTGCTCATCGTCTCTATTTACATGTATGAACAACTCCGAACGTATAGGTCGACGATCCAAAGCCAAGGTTATATGTATCTTTGCCGTCAGCTTGTTCTTTCTTTTTTTTTTTATCATGGATCATGCATCAATGTCAATTTATATTGATTATATATATATATATACGTTTAGATTTATGTAAATATATATAAATTATAAGTTTCAGATGTGATATGACGACAAACGATATAAAAATCATATAAAAATGGGTTCAACATTAGTCGAAACGATTAATATCAATGCTAAAGATTTTACAGAACATTTTTTAACATGTTCCACATGCATAAATCAATATTCATCGGATTCACATGAACATCAACCAAAATTATTACCATGTTCACATACAGTTTGTCGTCAATGTTTAGAACATATTGTTAATTCACAACCAAGATCCGATGCAATTAAATGTAAGTCAAATATGTAACTTGACTTATATTCATTTTCGTTATATATATATATGTAGGTCCTATCTGTCGAGAACATATTCTATTACCTAGAGGTAAATAATTGCAAGAATTTCTTTTTCTTTTCTTTTTTTGGTAAAAAAAAAACTGAATAAATCATTAAAATTTCAGGTGGTGTTACTTCATTTCCACCGTCGTTTTTAGTTAATCAATTACTTGATTTAATGGTAAGTCAACGTCGTGATGTTATTCCCAAGTGTGATTCACATACAAATGAAGAATTATTATTTTGTGAAACATGCGATAAAATTTTTTGTCAATTATGTGATCAACATCAAATATCAGCTGAACATACAGTTGTCCCATTTTCATTAGCTATTAAACGTATGAATGAAATACTTTCGTTTAAAGCATCAAAAAGTAAGAATTTATACATATATATTCTTTTTACTAGGAAATCAAAGGAAAAAAGCAAAAGTTTTTTTTTACTTATGCTACTTGTAGAATATAATCTCATGACAGTAATGAATACAATAGCGAGATTACAGTTTACTGTGAATATTGGTATTTTCTGCTTCGAGCGAGGAAATCTTGTAAAGTGATAAAGCTTTTTTTTTTTGGGAGGATGAGTCTTATCTTATTAGATAGTTTCTATTGAAATTAATAAGAGAATTGATCATTCTTCTTGAATTATAGGCATTTTAGAGATTTTTTTTTGAATGAAATGTCATACTTCATCTTAAGAGGGAACCTCTCCACTTGTCAAATCGCTTTTCAATCAAGACGACATTCATTTGATGAGGAATGAAAAAATCTAGAATGATTTGATTTTTCAAGCTTTCATTCTTGAGATATCGGAATTTTACCGAGTTTTTCAATAAAAAGCTGTCGTTCCAATAAGGTCACATGGAAAAAGTTATAACTTGTCGAATGAGCTAATCTCATTGAAAACTTCATTCGTGGAAAGTTTGAAGTCGAAACTAGAAAGTTGATTTTCCATGTGATCTTAGGAGGAGGCATAGCTTTTTGTTGCAAAAAAAAAATAGTAAAATTTTGGATGCCTCAAGAACGAAGGCTCGGAAAACTAAAACGTTTTAAACTGTTCTATTACTCTCTAGCACTCATTACATGAACATCATCTCGACCGAAAAGCGATTTGACACCTGAAGAGGTTCACTCATGAGATTACTATCGAAAACAACTTTCGAGTTCAAAGGTGTTTTACTAGAGAATTGGATATATGTAGGCTTGTCGAGTAAGACTTCTTCTATCGAATGGTGTATATATTGTTAACTTCTATTGCCTACTGTGGACATGCCGATAGATGGTGCCACCATGGATGCATTTTGCAGTTCATTCCACAGAGGAAGTTTTCCTTTCCCAGCCTACATATATTCCGTTCTGTAGTCCAACATGACTTTGATGCTTTAAGATTTACTCTAATCTCATAGTCTCATATAGCGATGTTGAAAATTTTGTTGGTATACTTATAATTTAGGATAGGAGATATTAGAAAGTCTAACATTTTCATAACAAAGTAATCAAAAACTTTTCGATCACTCATTATGTGATAGCCCAAAAATAATGGGACGATTTGATTTTCTGTTTTCGAAGAACAGAAATACTGTTCAAAGTAGTGAACTGCATAGGACTCCGAAACCCGATTCCGACTCCGATAATCATCAATTATAAAATTTGTTACTCATAATTTCTCTTTTTTTGTTTCTGAAAAAAAACATGACAAAATAAACTGTATTTTATTTCTTATTGAGTCGCCAATTGTTTTTCTCCTTTCAGAATACCGAACCTTGGTATGAATTTTATGTCGATAAACTATAAAACACAGTTTCGGAGTTTTTTCGGAGTCGGAGTAGAAATTGAAGTCGCAAAAAATTTTTTTTAGGAGTCGGTGTCAGGTTTTGGAATGAAAAAATGCGACTCCGCTGATCACTAGTTCAAAGGCATCATTCTGAGCTCATTTGGTAAAGAATTTTTTACTCTACAAAACTGTGGGCTTTGTTTTTTAAATAATTTTTTTCTTGTCGACGAAAAATTGACGACTGTTTCGCTACCTAAGAACAATCTCCTGTTATCTTCTACAGACATTTAACGATTTGTACAAGCTTGTGCTCTATGGTCATAATGATTTCATTCAGGTGTAAAAACCTTGGAACTAACATGTGATGATATGTTGTTCTGAATATGCTTTCGAAATTTATGTTTTTAAAAGTTAGCGTATTCCATGAACGGTTTATCATTATATCATCGGATGTAAAATTTAATTCTGAATAAAATGATGTAACGTTTACAATGAAAGTCTTTAAATTATCTCTAATTGCATAGAGATTTTTACGTCGTTTTCTAATTTTGTGCTTGAAAAATTATTTTAAGTAGCTGTCAATCTTTTTGCGATTTATATGAGAGTGTTGCTGTTTTCAAACAGAAAAAGAAAATCAAAGTGTCTCATTCAATATTTATTTTTTTATTTTTCACTAATAGCTACCAGTTGTTTGGATCATGCACTTGAACTAGTTAATAATGAAATTCATCGACTTGATAGTAGTATGGAAAAAGCTGGTAAATTAGAATTCAACAAAAATATAAATAAATCCATAAAAACATTTCTTTATATCTCTTAGCTGAAGCTATTGATCGATCATTTAATGAAATAAAAACTTATGTTGAAAATCGTCGTCATAATTTATTACAATCACTTAAAACAACAAGAGATTATAAATTAAAAATTCTCAATGATCAATTAAATGTTATTTTAAGTAAAGATTCTTTTCTTTTTTTGTTTTATTTTTTTTTGTGTTCATTTTCAAAAAAAAACTTTTTATTCATTAGATGAAAAATCTAAAATTGAACATGAATGTGCGGCATATCAACAAGCATCAGATATTCATATATTAACACAACGTATACAAGAATTAAATGATCGTATTGAACGTATGTCATTATTAGGTGAACCGCGTGAAAATTCATTTATGAAATTTGAATTTCGACATAATCATGCCTTACAAGATTTAGCACGTTCATTAAATAGTGTTGGTCGTATCCGTGTATCATCAACATATCCACCATTATGTCGTGCAAAAATTGAATCACCTGTTGCTAATCTTCAATGTGCTATACATATTGAAACAGTTGATTATAATGGTAATGTACGTGTTGATGGTGGTGATCCATTAACAGTTAATATTTGGGATTCATATGGAAAATTATGTGAATATGATTTATATGATAAACAAAGTGGATTATATACAATTATATTTCGACCATTAATTAGTGGAAATCATAAAATTGATATAAGAATATTTGATCGTCCTATATCAGGTTCACCATTTACAGTTGATGTTACAAAACATAATAATCCATTATGGTCATTTGGTAAAGATAAATAGAAGGAAAGAAAAAAGAAACAATATGTATGATTTTGTTTTTTTGTTTTGTTAATTCAAGGTAAACGTGGTCGAGGTGAAAATGAATTATCTATGCCGGTGAGTGTTATTGTCGATGATCGTAATGAACGAGAACAAGTATATATACTCGATCCTGGAAATAGTCGAATTAAATGTCTGACTATTGATGGAAAATTTCTTGAACATTTAGGTAAGAAAGATAATTACTTGTGAATATTATAGTTTTTCTTTTTATTTTGAAAGAGTTCCGGTAATAATAAATGCATCGATCTATAAATCTCATAGTTATTTCAGAATTTTTAATTATTTGCACATACAAGATAACAAGAACAATCTTTGATTAAAAGAGTTCAATTACTGACATATAGTTTGAACAAAAAGAAAAAGCATTATTAACATAAAAGACTTGTGATTTTTACGAGGACTATGTCGACCACGATAAATATCCTGAGAAGCCGAGATACTGCATTTTTTTCGATATTTTTTAACTCAAAGCTGCCGCTTCTTCAGAAACACCTGTAAAACTATTTTTCGAATTTCGATTTGAAACGTCGCATAGAGATAAATCTTGATGGAAATAGTTTATTGTAAAAACTTCAAACCTTCGTGTTATTTATATCCAAAGATACAGATATGGTAAAAAAACGGATCTTTTATATCGCTCCTATAAATCAATAGATCTGATATTCTTATTTCAGAATAGGAACAAATTAAAAGATTTGAAACTTTCAGAATAAACTATTCGCATTAAGAGGATCCCTTTCTGAGATTTCTCGAGAATGGTTCGATGAAAAATTATGAAACTTTCAGAGCAGATAGATCTTGATGAGTAGAGCAAAAGTTATCATAGACTCAAAAATCCCAGATCCTTCCCTCAGGAAGATATAGGGTCTTCAAGAGCCAAAAATGGGTAGAAGTTTTCCCCTCCCCGCAAAAAGTTATAATACGTCTTTCTGAGCTGCAATTTTTTCTATGACAACTAGGTTCAAATTGGAGTGTGTCTTTTTTTTTTCTTCAAAAAATATTGTTCTTACTGCTCAGAAGAAGCAAAATATCGAAGACATTATCAAAAAAACGTGTTTTTTTTCAATGGTGCTAATTTTCCATAGGCTGCCAAATTTCACAGGAACAATATTATCAAGAAAGAAAAAAATAACATATCCCAATTTAATGAAGGTACTTATTAAAAAAACTTAGAGTCCGATCGATTTTATCATGGGACAGAAAAAGGAGGAAAACTTCAGTTTTTCCCTTGAAAATTTGATTTAAAGAAAAACGCAAAGAAAGTTGCACTTATTGGTTTTTTTAGTATAAACTTGAGTTTTTTTTCTTCGAGGTTTTACATATGGAAAGGTAGATTTGCCTTCTTAAAATGTGTGCGTTAGATAGAGGATATTTAAATCCACATACCCAACATATAAAATGAAAAACGAAAAAACTGAAAATTTTCGGTCAGCAAAAGGAATCCTCTTAAGGCATGTCTCCGTAGAAATTCGAAGATAAATTTTTCTGGTATTCCTGAGAGGATCCACGGCTTTATGCCAAAAAATGCAGTATCGTCTCAACAGTGAGCTAAACGTCTGAAGTTTTCTCAAGGTACTCGTCGCCCATGAGAGTGTACATGATGCATATTGTGCTGACTCAAAAGCAATTTGACACTCATAAATGTTCCCTCGTTAGTTATATATATTTTATTTCAAAAGAGATAATATTTACATTAAAATGCAAACTAATATATACCTATTTTTAACGTATTCATATGTGAATCATAAAAAATAATAAACTCCTTTTGACGAAGTAATATTCAATAACGGTATAGAACAAGGTTTCAAGAGACTCGTCCCAAAGATGTAATAGACATATCATTAATATCAAAGTTCATTGCAAGGTTAATATATAACATGAGAAAATTTTATTAAGATATCTGTCGTTTGTCCTTCATATATACTTATTAATATCTTTCATCATCAACATATATTAACAAAAGATAATAATTCACAAACCAAAACATATGTTGATAGTTTTTTCTCATCCACAATATAAGCAACTTTAATATTTTAATCTCACTAACAGCGTTGTCAATATCATTTACTATTCTTTAGTAGTATACAAGTATGTGAATAATATAAAAAATGTGATTATCATCATTACACGCTTACTAAGCTTTAAATCCGATTGAAATATCATAATCTCTTCTATTCTTAAGTTTCGATTTAAAAAAAATAAATATGAATTTTATAATCATATAATAATAACTTTATTTCTAGCAACTGAATCACTTGTTGAACCAACAAGTACTGGTTTAGCTTATCGTTCATCAACATCAACATTCTATTTACTTGATTGGAAAAGTAAAATTATAAGTGAATTTACAATAATAAATTCTAATTCATCAATAACAAATCTTAATAATAGTCAAATACATATAAATCATCAAATAACATGTTCATTATTTAATGAACCTGTACAAATAGCTTTATTTGAACAACATTTAAATTCATTACTTATATGTGACAATAATACATTATTAATTATTGATAATCGTACAGGTGATTTAATAAATCAAATTGATACACGTTCATTTGGTATAAAAACTATAAAAGCATTTACAACTAATTTACAAGATGATATTATAATTAGTGATCATCGTATACATATATTATCATATGATGGAAAATATTTAAGACAAATATCATCTATAAATCAACAACAAATTGTTGATGTTGATATACATATAACACATGAACCACCTGATCTTATTGCATCACATCATAAACAATCTTCAACAATACATCAACATACAAAATCTATGAATAATCAAATAATAAAAGGAGGTAAGAAAATCTTGTTTGTTTGTTTGTTTTTATTTCATAAAATGAATTAATTTTGATTTTCTTAGGATTTTATACAGCACTTTGTGTAGATAAAAATGGTCTTTTATTAGCTGGTAAATGTGAAAAAGATGGATATGCACATATTGAAATATATGATAATCAAGGTCATTTATTACGTATTATTGATTCTTATAATCAACGTTTACGACGTCCATGTTCATTAGTAACAACACAAGATGGTTGTGTACTTTGTGTTGATTTAACAACAGATTCAGTACGAAAATATCGATATGCTTAATGCTCTTTTTTGTCTCTCAGGTTTTGTTTTTCTTTTCTTTTATGTTTACATACATTTGTGTGTGTGTGTGCGTGTGTGTTGTGTGTCAGATAGCGAAACCTTTCCTTTTTTTTGTCCGTTAATTTGGTCCTATGTAATGAACCAAATATACATAAATCAAATTTTGCCATTATCAATGTAATTCATTAAAGTGGATCTACTCCTTTTCTCGATGAAGAAAGTTTTTAGACTTTCATTTTGTTATTTATATAGCTATAAAACTACTTACTGTTGACATGTCGATAGGTGGACCATCTATCAACATATCAACAATACACAGTAGAACTTGATAACACATATGCCATTAGATAATGAAAGTCTTTCTCTAGAAGTCCCCATATATCCTATTCTGTAGTTAAAACTGTATAGTTGTCTTTACATATTTTTTCGTTGTTTTTGAAAAATAAGTTTTTTTTTTACAAGAAAAAACAAAGTTGAGAACCACCCACATCTCTTGACTGTAGTATATCCAATCGAGCTGAAACTGATACGAGAATACATTTAGTTTTATTTGTCTCAAATATGATATACCATTAATTTTTGCTAGGGTTGACAAAGAAAAGCTCTCGTAAAAAAAAGAAACATGCATTTTTTATGGTGCCCTTAGGATTTTAGTGTTTTTATTCAAATGAAAGGAAACGAAAAGACATACCAAAGAAAGTTGGCAATTCAAACATTGTCTAATGTCTGTAAAAAAAAAGCTTCAACTCTACCAGACGTATTATGGCCGAAAGAGAGACGGAACCACTGTTTTTTTGCTCTTACAGGGACGTATCCGAAGGTTTTAAGTCTATGATAATTTTTGTTCTACTTATCGAGATCTCTCGAAATGTTCTGGTGAGTCGTTCTTCAAGAATTGCTTGAAAGGTTTCCTTAAGCTTGCATTGACAATGACAAACTTTGATTTACGTTTGTTTTTATTTGATTTCATAGGATCCGTTAATGTATGTATATTCGTTTATTGTTATTTGTGTAAAGTGTCGTCAACGTTCTTTCTTGTAGATATTTTTTTTTCTTTCATTATCTATGTCTTACATTGAGAAAATTCTTATATAAAATGAACACAAGAGATAGATTCCTCTGGTAATGTCAGTATAAATAAAGATTTTTATGAATAATACGCTTTGAACAATGTGTTTTTTTTTTTTGAAGAAAAGCTTAATTAAAGATGTGTATGAAGAAAAGAACAAGCATAATGTACATAATAAATAGATCAAATTTCATCGGAACAAATCCTTTTGAAGTTTTCTTTTTTTGAATTTTTTACGGATCATTATAATATCGAATCAAATAGTAATCGATATTGAAAGATGGTATATTTTTAACAAAACCTTATTATCGAACTCACATATATTTTTGACGAAAATAGTAAATGTAAGTTTAAACCAAGATTTTTACAGCTCTTCCTCTTTGTGCCCTAACAATCGAAAGCAGTGTTCAGAGATCTATGAGTACGTTTGCTTTAGGAACAGAGAACACAAAACATCAAACTTCACTTCCATAGTTCCTTAGTAATAGAAAAAGGTACTGAATGGCATTAACAACAAGACTTAGACTGTTCTTGAAATTAAAATGACTGACTGAAATACGTTTGTAAATACTCTAAATAGTGTAGTTTTTTTTATTTTTGCACAAATAAACATGTATATTCAAAATGTCAAAGATGATAGATAATGTTATATTGATTGGCTATAGTCATCATATAATTAACATAAAAAAAAAAGGTTGAACTGATCAAGTTATAACTTCAGCAATAATTAATATTCATGTCTGTAAGTTTATCAAGATGCATAATAATACATTGAGATCTGTTGTAGATATGATGGATGGATGTATATAAAAAGCTTATTTGTCAGTGTAATGAATGGTTAGAATAATAGTAAATGTTAAATTAAGGAAAACGGGCAAACAAAATAATAGAGCGACAATAAAAAGGACAAAAAATCTGTTCGAAACGCAGAAATAAATAAGACAGATTGTTCCTCTGGCGATCGATTATTCTTGAAAAAACAATCATAGTCTCTTTGAGACTTTTTATTGTATGTATTCTGTTATTAGTATAATAATGAGACTAAAGAACACATGTAAATTCTATATTATAGTCACAAAAGGATTGTACGGACAAGGTTTTATTGATTCCTGATTGTTTTCAATAATTTTCAGTTAGTTTTTTCATATTATTAACTCGTTATAGTAATTTCTAATTTTTTCATATCCTTGTAAATTCATGTTTGAGTATTGAATCGAATTCCTAAGAAGAATATATACACGGAATTCAATATATGATTTTTCGACAAAATATATAGTTTATCAAAATATTGAATTATTAGCTTTGAATTGCAACAGCTGGTTAAGAATACTTATCATTGAGGAATGTCAATATGTTCTTTTTATCTCTCATTACAAAGAGTGACTCTCTATTTAATTCATCCTACAATAGATTTTATTTAGCCCTTGTTTTTTTCTTTACAATCAACCCGTTGTAGCCAAAGTTTGATGTTCGCGATATCGATATATGGTATAAATATGAGCATGCAATGAAACTAAAAAAAAAAACGTTTGTACCATTTTATTTTGTTATGATGGATAATGTCGAATGTCCCATATCGAAATGTTAGTTTAATATTGAAATAAAACTATCTTTGCTTTATAAAATGTTTGTATAATCACTTTTGTAAAAAAGAAACTTATGTTGCAGTTATTGTTTATTAGAATCAGAATTATAAATTCTTCGGATATGTTAGATATATTTTTATATGAAAATATTCATCTATTAGATATAATAGATTTGTAATATTTCCTATAGAAATAAAAAAATAAACATGAATAAAATTTCTCTCTAGAAAATTGTACCATTAAAATTAGTCCTGATTTTTCTTATCAATTTAGTACTAATCAAAATATAAAACTAATCAAAACAAAATTCTAGACAAATATTATTTCCTTGTCAATCATCAACTCATCACTTCGAATATTATGCATTCTTAGAGATAAAAACATTTATGAAAGCATAGATCTACTATCTTGTGAAAGAACGATTAATCGTAACCAAAAAAAGAAACATCCTCCGAGACCGCCTCAGAAATTCTATAGGCGATTTTGCTGAAAAAACACGTTTCCGGACGAGATATGCAATTACTTTCCTATCTTAATCTACCATTAGTATTGATGAGTATTTTTTTTTTGGATTATCTTCTAGATGATTAAATGTAAAAGTTTACAATTATATCTACCGACGGAAATAACGGGTCTTCCTGTTTAGTATTCATTTTATCTAGAAATAGAATTAGATGATGTTGATGAAAAAAAAAATGTAATTATAATGTAAGCTCTCATAAATCACTACTAAGCGACATCTTTGAAAAGAAACGAAAGATTGGTTCCATTATAAATCCATCCATTTGGAAGAGATATTTTTATGATTCATCTGATTTGCTTACTTCTTCTTTAAACCGGAAATAATCATTTCGACTGATTATTGTTCTGTTTTTATTGTGGTTTTATTATTTTGTATTATTTTAGAATGAATTTTGAAATTTTTTAATCAAAGAAAAACAAAAAAAATAATAATAATAATTTAAATGATAACAAATTTATTTTAATTTTAACAAGAAAAAGCAAAAATGCATAAAACATCAAATACAACAACAACAACAACAGGAAAAGTTTCAAAGAATCGTTCTGTAAGTTGATTCGTTTTTTTTTTCATTTCTTTTATAGTGACTATTAAATAAAAAAAGAGAAACGAAAAAAAAAAACTTAATGTAATTATTTGCTTTATTCTGATGTGTTTCTTTTTTTCTTCTTATGATTGAAAGCAAATACACGTCTTTCTTTATCTTCATTTCTCATCGTTGTGAATATTACTCATTAAAAAACAAAAAAAAAAAAAAGACGACTGAAAAATCAAGAATAATCTTCTACCAATTTAGACTATAATCAATTTGTTTATACAACCATTATGCTAAATCTCAACAAAAAAAAAAACAATTAAGGAGCTTATTATAATGACAAATGACAGACGGTTTATTGAATATGTCTTGACGCAGTATATCATGACATAGATTCTTATCAATAAAGAATATATTGACACAAAATATTTGTTTATTAAAGAACAAAAAAAAAAAAACAATGTTCTTGTTTAACACTTTGCTATTAAATAACAATTTATTTCTAAAAGATTTGAGTCTATTATTTACAAATAATTTCTTTTGAATATATTTCAAATGGAAAATTAATAGTATTTGAAAGATATGTTTAATACTCAATGTAATATATTTTAATATGAGAATAAATCTGATTTCTAAAAGAAAATCATTTTGCGAATTAGAATTTTAATTTCGTAGATTGTTATTTTATTAAACACAATTACGAATGTCTATCAAGATAAAAGACATAAAATCACTTCGAATAGTAAGTGCATAAACTCTTCAATTATGTGTAAAAAAATCTATTTCTGTATTTATGATATTAATTAAATATATAAATTTTTGAAAACTAAATTCTTAAATAAATATCCTATTATTACAATAAGCATATAGAAAAATAATTCAATATTTTTCTATATTATGTCTATTAATAATCATGCCTGCTATTTCAAGTTCAAATAATAAAAAAAGAAATTCTTATCTCATATGACCTTCTACATTCAGCTTTCCTCAAATAAAAACGAACAAAAAGCAAATCTTTTATGAACTTACTCATCTGTGCCCTTCAAAGAAATGTAGGTATACAGTCTTTTTTTTATAAAAGAGACATGCGAAAAGAACGAATAAAAAGACATATTTTTTATACATACAATCATCACGTTCTTCATTTGTAAGAGTATATTTAATCATATGATGACATATTCATCTTAATAATGGATAACGAAAGAAGTAAAAAAGTATTCAAATTAAAAACATTTGATGAGATTAGACGTGATATTATTTGCGAAATAAATATTTTCTCAAAAAATCGACGATCAGAAAAGAAATTATGTTCTACAATAACAACAAATACTCAGCTAAATATTGAATCGTGTACACAAAATTATGTAAGACATGAATATTAAATATAATTATTTCAATGATTTTTGTTATTTTGATATAAAAATAAGATTTTTATTTGTTTATTTAGGTTAATACGGATTCGGATAATGGTGATGAGTCAGATGATGAAGCTACTAGTGGAGTTAATGATAAATTGGCTACAGCAAGTGGTCAAAAAAGACAAAAACAACAAAAGGTTAAGCATTGTCTTTTGTTTTGTATATAAAAGAAAAAAAACATGAGAATGAAAAGTTAATATTGAATGAAATGATTTAAACTCAATTAACATTTGATAATCATTATGAAATATTTATAAAAAAATTTTTTGAAGTTTTTACAAAATATATTTAGACATATGCGCCGGAATTATTACCAATGAAATCATGTGATGATTCATCAAAATCTATGATTACGCTATCGAATTATTTAATGAAAAAACGTAAATGGCCATATCGAGGATGGCATAAACGTTTTTTTGTTTTACAAAATGGTTATCTAATGTATGGCAAATCTGAACAAGAAGTAAGATTTTAGAAATTGGTTCTGGTTTTTTTGGAGAGTGGGGAGGGGAGGCGGAGAGGGAAAGGATACTTTGACATAGTTAGATAGAACTTGAAAAGTTCTACAAGACTTCTGAATATTACAACAACAAAATTGAAAATCAACATGAAGGATTATGTAGTTTTTCTATGAAGAAAATTTACTCAACTTTTTAATAACATTAACTTTATCTAAATATCACATTTTGTTTAAGAAGTTTGACAAGATTATTTTCAGATTCAGCATGTAAAATCACAACTAGAAATATATAATGAGTAAATTCTCTATATCTAGTTGTGATTTGGCATACTGAATCTAAGAATGGTTTTATCGAGATTAAAAAATTTAATCATTTTTTTCATAGACATATTCCCGTAGGGATCAACAAGATTTTTCCATCGAAATAAAAATATCATTTGATTTTCGAACTATTAAAATCTTAATTAAACTAAAATACAAATAAATAATTTTTTCTTTTTCTTTTTTACAAGATAAAACGTGGTCGATATAGTGGTAAATGTGATATTGGTTTATGTATTGTAACATATATTCGTGAATTACATCGAATAAATATTGATGAAACAAATTCTGTTTATCATATTAAAATAAAAGATAAAAATACATTTGAACAATGGCTTGAACAAATTACTATACATCGACATAATCGACAAAAAATACTTGAAGAACAAAGTCCATTAATAAAAAATTCAATTAATACTGATGAATCAAAAAAAGAAACTAATGATAAAAGTTCATTGCCAACAAATAATATTATACAATCATCTGATCGTTTATTTTATAATGGTAAACAAAACAAAAATAAAAAGTTAATTCTTCATTTTTCTATTCAATAGATTTTGCTGATATTCAAGTACAATTAAGTAGTCTATCGGATATACTTGAACAAATCAAAATAAATACTGCAACAACATCAAGTATATCATCAAGATCAATAGTAAGAATTTCTTTTTTTTGTTTTTGTTTTCTTTATTTTACATTTAATTATTCTTAGGATGGTGGTAAAACAAGTAGTGGTCATACACCATCAGCTAGTATAAGTAGTATAAATTCATTTACATTACTCGATACTCAACGACAAGATTATTTTGAAATATCAAAAAAAGGTTTTTGATTAATAGGAAAAATTATTAATGAAATTATTTTTCTTTTGAAAAATTTTCATTCTAGTTTTTGATAATTTAAATAATCTTTATAAACGTTTATCTGTTCTGGCTATAGAACAACAACAACAATTGGTAAATTAAATTTATAAAAACAAAAACAAATTACTATTGTTTTTTTTCTTTTAGATTAATCCAGTAAATGTAGGAACTAGTAATACTCTTCAATCAGTATCATCAACATCGACGACTCTATCTCGGCATGAATCAATTTTTTATGATGCTCCTGACGCTATTAGTGTACTTCTTTTAAATGAAGATAAGGATGAAATTGAGAAAATGGTAAGTCATTAAATATAACTATTCTACCATCAGTTCAAATTTAAAGAGATAAAAATTTTCAATCAATAGAACTAATCTTTTGCAAACATAGATTAGTCTTATAATTGATAAATTATCTTATTACTGTCAAGATACTGCAGATTTATGGTATTAAAACAAAGCTATGATCTACCTTAGGGATCACTGTCTGACTTAGGTCAGGTCATGAAAGAAACAGTTGGCCTCGAATCGGGTCGGGTTACGAAAAAATTTTTGCACTTCAAGATAAATCTGAATTCTGAACGTTTTGCAGATTAAAAAGGCACTCGGAATATGGTTTTTTTTTTTCATTTAAAAGTTCTATAAGAGAGCGTAAAAAAAAACTTCGCAGAAGAAGAAATTATGTATTGCACGATCTTTTCTTCTACTCCATTGACTTTTCTTTATTGGCTTCGGATAACAATGCATAATGAGTGTACTGTGTGTTCAATGATTCCATATGGGTTGCAGGTTGTATACATTAGAAAAAGAAAGACAAACAAGAGAACATTCTATCACATAATTGTATTGTTTCAATTGTGGAATATCGGCAAAATGTCAAGGACATGTCGTTTTTCTTTTCGTCTGTTAAATGACAGGAAGAAAAAAATATTGAGAAATTGATTTTTCATCTTGAAACTTTGCATAGAGGCAGATTTTGAATTAGAATAATGTTTTTTGAGAATGTTTCAAATCTTATCGATGTTCTTATCCTACGATACAATTATGATAATAGCGTATCTTTATCATCAGTTATATATCATCGATAGATTTTATTTTCTTATTTTAGGATAGAAGCCAATAAATAGATCTGAAACTTTCACAATAAACTACTTCCATGAAGACGTGTCTCTATGCATAAAGTTTCAAGTCGAAATTTGAAAATAAGTATTTCTGTCATTATGATATTCATTGAAAAAAATACTATAAAAGCACAGTATCTTCACAGTAATAAGTTAAGAAAATCAACTCTTTTCAGAGTATTCATAATTCATTTGAGTCTAAATACGCCATATGATTTCAACTCAAAAGCAATTTATCATTTGAAGGACTTCCGTCGACAGTTACCGGAATACCGATCCAGAAATCATAGGCTGGATCTGATGTATATCTAATATAAATGATAATTAGTTGTTATAGAACAAGGGTCAATGAAGATTTATACAAGAACATTTAGACAGTCAGAACTGGGACGCGTATACATCCAGTATTTTATTTAACTAATATCTTGCTGATTTCTGCAAATAAATTCATATTTTCATTTGTAGTATTTTTCATCATTAAGAATAATCTGTCTATAAGCTAATTGAAATGTATTTTTTTGTTACAACTACAGATCTTCTCTTCTATGGACTTATTAAACTTTATCTATTGAAAAGATTGGCAAAACTGTATTCATTTTTTTTTTATTGACAATCTATTTTTATAAGGATAGTTATGATAAAAATAATCAATAATAGAAAGAATGACAATAATGAAGTTAATGTTCTCCACGGGGACAACGTTTCATATCCGGACTCGATCCGATAATGTTTCAATGCTCGATACCGGAATCGACCCGACTAGTCAGTCGCTATCCGAATCTATATTTTAGGTCGAATTGTATGACACTAAATGAAGGTTAGACAGCTCTTAACTAGATTTTACATAGTAGCAGTCAATCTGAATTTTCAAAAGAAAATTTATCAGTTTGAAAAATATCGATTCTTGAGATCATACGTAGTTGTTAGAAAAAAAAAGGAATGCATACAATTAAAAGCAAAATTTATCAATTTTACATTTTATTTTTAACTTCGAAAGATTTTGTTCTTTAATACTTTGGTCGAATGTCTTCTTCTGAACGAAAATTATGGTAAGAAAAGAAAAAAAACAATATTCCAAGACAAGAAATCATCAATCTGAGTTTTAATAGTTTCCTTAGTCTTTTTTTTTCAATTATCTCGTTTGTTTCTTTCTCTCATTTTTCGTTTTTTTAGTCTGACTTTGATTCATCAAGTTGTGGTGATGATGAAAGTCATGCAGGTGATCTTTCTCCTATATCAGCTATTCCACCGCAATTAAGTATGTCTATGTTCTTCTTATCTAGTTTGTTTTTTAAATTTAAATTTTATTATTTTCTTTTTGTAGAATTACCTGAAATAAAATGGCGTCGATCATCATTACCATCGTATGCACCAGATACATCAAATATTGGCTTATGGAATATAATGCGTAAAGCGATAGGAAAAGATTTATCACGTGTAGCAATGCCAGTTATATTAAATGAACCATTAGGATTATTACAAAAATTATGTGAAGAAATGGAATATTCAGATTTACTTGATCGTGCATCACAAACAGATGATGTTTATTTACGTCTTGTTTATATAGTAGCATTCATTGTATCAACATATTCATCAAATTATTATCGAACTGGACGAAAAAATTTTAATCCTTTATTAGGTGAAACATATGAATGTATACGAGAAGATAAAGGATGGAAATTTCTTGCTGAACAAGTAAATTTTTTTTTTTATGTTTTGGAATTTCTTATAGAAAAATGACACGCTTTCATTTGAAAAGTCATTTATATTATTTTGTAGAGTGACCTGGCGGGCATCGAGTAGTATATAAGAAATTTCTTTTTTCATCAAGTTTTTTTTTGTCGTAGAAAACCATGTACAAGTTCAGAGATGCTATGGCCAAATATTATGACCTAATATGTCTTCAAATCAATCTATATCAAATTTTGTTTAAAATCACTTTAATAAAGTTTGGTTTATTCTTCGATCATGTATATCTAATAATACTCACAATTGCTTTCTTCGCACCCAAAATCTTAGTAGCTTCTGTAATGTTTTACTTTTATTTCTCAGAAATTGTGTGCTACCAAACTCGATAAGTATGCCAATTGATTGTTCTTTGAATTTAAGTGGATTGTGGTCAAATTGGTGAATCAATATCTCCAAAAATGCCAATTGTTCGATTCCTAAGAACAGAAAAGTCTCTAACTAATAATAAGAAGTTCATCATTTTCTATCACTTGACATATATGGATCTATCGAAAATAGCAAAATAAATTTTACACGTTGAGATCCTTGAAGTAGGAAAGCGAGTACGGACTATTACAAATATTTTATTCCTTAAGAATTTAATTTTTGAATATCTGAGTATGATTAGAATATGAAACTCTATTAGATTCAATATATGTTTGATCTCTTATCAGAATTAAAAATTTTGTATTTTCCTCTGTACCTTTTCAGGCTTCTCAAAGCGGAAGATTTTTTTGCCATTTTCGAAAGATCGATATATGTCAAGTGATAGGGAATGATGAACTTCTTCTTAATAGTTAGAAACTTTTCTATCCTTAGGAATCGAACAATTGTCATACTTATAGAGTTTGATAGCACACAATTTCTGAGAATGTTGCACGGTTGATCATTTTCGTCTTCAGGAACAGTATCGAAGAATTTAAAATATCATAAAAACAAAAAATTACAGAAGCTGTGCTAAGATTTTGAATACGAAGAAGACTATTGTGAGTATTATGAGATATACATGATTGAAGAACAAACCAAACTCTATTGACGTAATTTTAAAAAGAAACTTAATATAGGTTGGTTTGAAGACACATATTGAGTCATAATATTGGATCATAACACCTCTTAACTGGTATATGATTTTTCATGACAAAAAGCTTGATGAAAAATCAATTTCTTATATATCAATCGCTGTGTCACGAGTTATTCTATAAAGCAGTATAAGTAGCTTTTCAAATGAAGAGTTGTCATCTTATTCGACTGGATCCTTTAATTTTTCTATATGTTTAGGTTAGTCATCATCCACCAATTAGTGTTTGTACTTGTATTTCACCAAATTTTATATTTTCTCAAAGTAAGACAATGAAATCAATAGAAATTTTATATGAGTAAGTTTTTGTTTTAGAATTACAAGCAACAGTAAAATTTTGGGGTAAATCAATGGGTAAATATTTTCTTTTACATTTTATAAATAATTTTGTAAGTTTATTTTTTTTAATTTAGAAATACTTCCTGATTCACTTAATAGATTAATATTACCAAAATATAATGAAATAATAACATGGAATAAATGTACAATGTGTATACATAATGTTCTTTCACCTGAACGATGGATTGATCATTATGGTGATGTTATTGTTGAAAGTTCATTTGGTATTAAAGCTCGGATTAGTTTTATTCAGGTTTGACTTTTTTTTTCTTCTTTATTTATAACCAAAAACAAAAACGAACAATCAGAAAATTATTTTATATTTTAAATAATTTAAGAGTGATTATCGAACACGTTTAAACAATGTAGCTGGTGATATTGTAGATGCTACAGGAAAAGTAGTACATAAAATATTTGGTCATTGGCATGAAAATGTTTTTTGTGGAAACGATCAAACAGCTAAATGTATTTGGCGACAAAGTATGTAATAAGACAAAATAATTTATTATAGATAGAGCATAAAATAATATCTGTTAACTTGTAAAATACATTAATGAATTTGGTTGTTAATAAACAGATATAAACGAGATTAGTATTTTTTTAGTTATAGTTCTAATCTAATGGAAATAAACTAGGAACAGTCTTGTTTATAATTACTAAAACTCATGCTTGATTGTTGAGTCTAGGCATAACTTAATGAGAAAAGTATATAAATAACATAGATATTCGTTTATTTTCATAATGTACATTGATCAGAGTTCTTCTTTAGAAGAAATACATTCTCTTTCCTAATGAGAGAACTATCTGAACTATAATTTACCGTTTGAGCTCATATTGAACTCAAAAAAAAGGAAGTTACAGTGAGGCTAGAATAAAGTTTAAAATAGTTCGTATTTATGAATCTCTCGAGGCGAATTATGACTGTTTTACTGAATTTTCGACTCAGTTTTAGGTATTGACTAGAAAATCAAATAATGAAGTTTCAATCTGAAATTTTGTCGATAGGTAGGTCTAATGATTTTTGGAATATTCTGAAAGTTTAGCCGGAAAAAAAAATTTTCTTTGTCCAGATATTCAATTTCCAACGAATAGTCACTTGCTATAGACATGTGACAAAAACCGAGTTTACTTGGAAATTTAATATCTCGACAAAGAAACATTCCTTTCGGCTGAATCTTTCAGGATATTCCAAAGTTCATTAAAACCTATCTATGGATTGAAGTTCAGGTCGAAATTTCATCATTTGATTTTCCAATAAATACTTTAAAATGGATCGAAAATTTAGTAAAACGAACATAACTCTGCTTTAGAGATCCATGAGCACGAGCCCCGTGAGAATTTTTCTATTCTTATCAAGGTTTCTTTGTGATTCGAATACGAGTGAAACCACCATGGTTGAGTAGCTACATTGTTTGGCACGTACACACAAAGTAGTGTATGCAAATCTCAGTACCACTGGTCATGATATGATCTTAGACAATTTACTAACGATTATTTGTCCCTGATCATTCATTCAATAGGATGCTGACTATATTGTGATATACATCCTCTCTTATGTCTAGCATATAATGAGTTAGTGTATATGAGGAACACAAGTTATTGAATGCAAGAACTCTGCGCTAAGTCAACGTTCTTTTCATACCTACAGCTATTATATAGTTGTATGGAAAATATTGGACTAATGAATCTGCCGCTAGACAACCTCCTATACCGGAAGGTAGCTAAAAGGTAGGAGTACTTTTCCTTCCTTCCAATATGTATTCAAACGATGAATTACAATAACTTTGATCTTAAAACAACTACGCTATATGAGAGTGGAAGGAGATGATACTATGCTTAATCTTCAGAAATCTTTGGTTGATATTGATAACTTTGCAAATGCGTCCATCAGTTGTAAAAATGATGTTTGAACTTGCTTGACTAGTTCAATCATTCTTGTTAATGCAGAATACTTTAAATTTTATCTAGGTGCTGTACCGGAAAATTCGAAACAATATTATGGTTTTACTCGGTTTGCTATTGAATTAAATGAACTTGATGATGATCTTCGAAAGCAATTACCACCAACTGATACACGTTTTCGACCTGATCAACGGTTTGTTAATTAATTTTTTTTTTTGTCTAATCCGAGTTTAATTATTTATTTTTTTCTTATCTTAGTTTATTCGAAGCTGGACAAATCGAACAATCTGAAAAAGAAAAAGCTCGTATAGAACAAGCTCAACGAAAACGTGCTGCTGTTGATCCATCTCCTAAATGGTTTAAACGAGACGGTGATTTATTTGCTCTTATTCGTGATGAAGATTCACAAAATAATTATTGGAAAAAACGTGAAGAAAATTGGACTGATGTCGAATTTATAGAACTATGGTAGATAGACATGAAATATGATTGTGCAATTACAATCTTCTTTTGATTTTTTTTTTCTTGCTTTGCTTACTAGTCATTTTGTTTTTATCTCTGATAGAGTGACACAAAGGATATTGAAATGAATGTTAAAGAAGAAAAAAAAAATATTCATTGATGTGCAAATTAATAGCATTATTTAATTTTCTCTTTATGTAATATCTCGTTTTCCTTTTTTTTCTTTTTGTTTGTTTATTTTCTCAAACTATTATCTACTATACTTTGTTTTTAATCATTAAGACTCACGAGTAAGACATACAGTGCAAAAGTTAAAACGAAAGACAATATATATATAAAAGATTATTGAATTGAAATATTTTGATGATTACAAAAAAAGAAGAAAACAAAAAAACTTATTTTTTCATAAACAAAATATATCTTTGAAATATTATCCATACTGTCCATTAGAAAATATTAAAACTTCTTGTTATATCAAATTATTTTTAATTCCAAACGAGATTAAAGTACTAAATACAAGTATATATGAGCGCATATGGAACTCTATAACATATGGCACGAAACTTTTTAACATGAAACGTTTAGTTTAACATGCAATCAGTAAGAATAAAGCATTAGACGTTATTTCATAATTGAGTGTTTCTATAAGAAAACGTTTTTTTTTTTTTTTATACTGAAGTAAAGAACTCTCATTGACTTATTTAGCAAAAAAAGAATAACGGAAGACTATACAGATTAATTAATCTTGATATTTTAATCTATGGTTCTAAATATAAACAGTTTTTTTTCCTTAAAAGAAAGCATGATTTCTTTTTGAAAAAAAGAAAAAAAGAATTTAATTGTGAAAAGATCCTTATTTATGATAAAATAGACTGTGGATGTGATTTTATGTATCTTCCAGTGTTCTTTATTTTATGACATGCTGAATAGTCTCCTAGAAAAAGATGGTCGATGATTAACGTCGTCTAACAAGATAGCTACAGGTAGATATTACAGAAAAAAAATTTATTATTATTCAATTTTACTTATTTCATGTGAGATTTAACTGATAACCTTATAATTAAAAGATATAACAATCTCATTGAATATTTCTACTAAATAAATGAAATATAATGTTAATCCATTATCTGCGTGATCATGCTGTGTGTTCACATAACCTTTCAACCAATTATATTGATGAAATTAATTTAGGTTGTCATAGATTCTCATTATATTCTAAATCAGAAAATTCTTTTTCTTTTCTGAATTCACATTTGAACTTAATAACCGTAAATCTTACAATTTACTTTCTTTTCAATAGAAGAGAACATCATATTCCGTTTATAAGTATTATTTTTATATGCAAAATAAGCTTCTTTTACAAATACTTATATATCACAACACAATATTATACTTAAGCAATATATTACTTTTGTTTCATTTGTAATGAATAGAATTTGTTCTTATATTTTACGTTATTAAAGTTCATGATCATAAAATAGCTTGAATCAAAAGCAAAAAGTAATGGCAAAATACAAAAAAATACTTCCAATCATCATATGCATTTTTTTTTTTTATTTCAAAAACTAATTCTATATGATTTTTGTTTTTAGTTTTGAATAAGGAAAATAGAATACGAATTCTTTTCTTTTAGTGAGTAGAATACATCCAAAAAGAAAAAAATTTGATGCGAAACATGTCACACGCTAAGTAAAAAAAAAAAAAAAAGAAAAACTGTCAGTCTGGATCGAGTAACGAGAGTAGTCGGGTTGCTTAGTGGCGTTCTTCCTTCTGTTTCTTCATCATTCTGTTTTTTCTTTTTTCTTGTATATATTTCATTCTCATAATTATTTTGTGTCCATCTCAATTCAAAAAATACAATTAATTAAAAAAATTTCATTTGCATCAACAGGTAAATAATATTTCGGTTTTCAAATTTTACTTTTGACTTCTTTATATGACTGACAACTAAAGAAATATGATTTTGTTTAGAGAATACTATTGAAATAGAACGAAAAATTGATTATTATTATTATTTTTTTTTTTTCGTTTTTCTCGACACTGATAACGAGTATTTTTCAAGTATGAAGAGATGATTTGAAAAAGAAAATGCTTGAAATACAGAGTCAATACATAAGAAGAACAAAAAAACAAAACTCTCAACAGTCTATTCAATATTTTATCGTTATTTTCAGATTGAAATTAAAGCTTGTTTATTGTTAGCTTAGAAATATACATCTGTCAGAAGTACAAAAAATAATTTCTTGTTTTTGAAATCAAACTATTCATAATTTTCATAACAAAAATATTTGCATCACAATTCTTCCTGTTATGTAAATTTTCTTAACAGACATATGTGAAACTGCTGTTCATATAGACATTTTTTTAATTAGATATGACAGCACCTTCATGATCAAATTTATATTAATGTAAAATAAATCTTAGAGTTTACTCATTAAATTTTCAATGTAACTTATTTGAAGTACGTACTATTTTCATAATTATATCTAAAAACATTGCATTGAATATTGTTGACAAGAAGTATAGAAAATATAAGATTTAGTTAAACTAGAAGAAAAAAAGAAAAGGAAAACTCAAGCACAAAAACAACATTGTCAGTTGTGAATAAGTTACGGTTCATTACACATCATAGTTATGCTCATTAGTCGTCCGATAGAAAGTGTTTTGATGCATTGCGCTTTCCTATACCTTCTTTTCTCTGTTATTCGCTTCAAGCTTAACATCTTTTCATTCATGTGTATGTGGGTTGATGGCAGCATCCATAACGAACTGCGATGATAGTGATTATCATATATTTTTCTGTTCTTTTTTTTTTCTCGGTTTTTCTTCTTCTTCTTTCTTTTTAATGTCTTTTAACTGTTGGAAAGAAAGACAACACACGGTAACAGGTATGTGTGCATAAAAAATTTAAAAAAAAGAGACACAATATAATAAAGAAAAAGGATGTCATATTCATATTATAACTGAGATCTTTTTAACCATTAATTTGAACAACGTAATTCATATTTATTCTTTTTTATTTCTTCAATCATCCAGAACGATAGTTCTTTTCTTTTACTATTTCATAGTTTTTGTTTTTATTTGTTTTAGTTATTGTTTAAATTTTCTTTTGCTAACCTTCTATCATAATGTCTATTATACTCGAAGATTGACTAACTCTAAGTCTTAAAAAGAAAAAAAAGTAAGAAAATCTTGAGGCATTTTCTTCGTCTTCTTCTTCTTTTCTTTTGTATTTGCTAACACTAATGTAAATAGGTAAAGGAAAGTGATTTTTTTCCTTTTTTTTTTATACAGGAAACAATTTTTTTTCTTAGCATCGACGTCTGCACGTAGTAGTAATAGTAGATTATTTGTTTTACAGGAACTATCGTTATCAACAATTTAGATAAAAAATATAAAAAAGCGTGCATGATTTCAATTATTCCATACAAATAAGAAAAAAAAACAATCTAGTTGACTTCAAATGAATCTCATTCACTGCAAAACAAATATATGTATAAATTACTTATTGAATGAGTATACTAGTAGATACTATTCGTTTTTCTTTTTCCTTCTCTTTTCTTGCATTATTATTTTTCATTCAATTTGGTGTCTCAAGCATACTCAACTGCGTAACACCAATATGTTTTTCGTTTTTTTTTCTTCAAGTCACGATTTGGACATGTGACTAAGTAGCAGAAAAATATGTTGTCTTTCAATCTTACCTTATCATAAAGTGTAACAAAATACAACTTTCGAAGTAGATATATATATGTATTTATAACTTTATTTAATATAATGTACATCCTTACAAGTTATTCATATTTTAAGGTAACGTATATTCATACGGAGCGCAATTAATTATATATAGATAATAATTGTGCAGTGTGTAAGAATTAGAAAAAAACATGTTAAAGTATCCGATGACGTCAATCAAAAATAAATACGTAGGTTGTTTGACAGAAATGGACAAAAAAAAAAAAGATTATGTGTTTGACATACATTTTTTTTGTTATATTTTCAATATCAGTCATTTTCTAAGGCATCTATAGAATTTCTCTTTCTTTTATTTTCAAGATCGAATATTTCCACTAGTGAATGGTCTATTCATGGGTGGACATTTCAGTTCGGCGACGCTGGACGACGCCACAGTGGCTATGATTAAACGTAAAACAAGAATGAAATCATCTGAAATCACAAATTGGTTTAATGAACTCAAAGTAAAAGTTATAGAAATGTCTTTGGTCATATTCAATTAATAATAATAGATTTCTTTTTTTTTTCTATATTGTATAGGAGAAATTTCCGATTTCTTTTCCATGAAAATTAAAAGAATGTAACAAGAATTTTGTAGAATGTAAACCATAAGGTTCTTGTTAATCCTTTGGTTACAATGTTTTTTGAAAGATGACAAAAAAATGCCAGTTTGCTTGTAGAAGTCTGGAATCGAGTATATGCATCAAAGGAAAATAGTGGATTACATTAAACTTCAGCCAACACCATAAAATTTAATAGTTGCAGAATCGGATAGAGTTGCCTAAAATCTTTCATAGTTTCATGTATAATTCTATAATTCCATATAATAATATAGGTCTAATAAAATTCAACGTTTGACCTTCTGTAAGATTAGAGCTTCAGCAATAATCGTAATTTTCTATGATTCTATGCAATTTTACGAATTTCTATTGAGTTTCATAGGACTATAAACAGTTTGGGTCGAAAGAGAGCTTACGAATTCTCATCGACTTCTAAATTTTCAATTTCTTTTTTTTTTTTACGTTTGGTATATATGTACAGTGATATCATATCATGATGTTGAAATACTCAAAGCAAAAGGGAAATAGAGAATACTTCATAACTGAAGAAAGTGCAAAGATTGCAAAAGTTACAATTTGCATAAAAACCTTAGTATGTGCATATATTTACAGGTCCCGTAATCAAAGAATCACTGTAGTTTGTTAGTATAAAGAAAAACACAAATAATGGCACATCTGGTGCAACATTTTCTTCCTTTGATGTATCGCTATCAAAATAACAACAAAGAGAAATAAACAAAAACAAAACTTCAGGTATATCTGTAGTATTTTTTCTTACGAATTGAACAGACAAAAAAAAAACAAAATAAAGATGTTATTTATACGTCTTTACAATAGACACAAATAATCTTTATAATCTTCTAATGAATTCTATGAGAATCTTTTTATCATTAGTACATAACAAAATCTTGTATTATAAAAAGAATAATCAATTCGTATGTCTTTATTATGTCATTTAGTCACGATGTCCAAATGGTAAAATGACAAAAAAAGATATGTTAAAATGTTATAAAGACTTAAGTACGTGTGATATGGATAAAGTTGAACATGTTGTTAATGCTATATATCAAGCGTTTGATACAGATAAGGATGGTAAAGTTGGTAAGAAAATATTCTTGTTTTTATTATTTCTATATTGTAAAAATATATTTCTATATCAATAGATTTTAAAGAATTTGCTATTGGATTTTTATTAACAACAAAAGGTTCAATAGAAGAAAAACTTGATTATACATTTCAAATTTATGGTATAAAATATTCATTTGAATATCAAAAAAAAATGATTTTTGGTTTGTTTTAGATATAGATAAAGATGGTTATATTGACCAATCTGAAATTGATATTATGGCTAAGGTATTTGAAATTTAAATTATTTCAAAAAAAAAACAAAACAAAAGAAAAGAAAAGATTGTTTTATATTAATTTAATTTTAGTATGTTTTACGAATGTTAGGTGGTAATGGTAATGAAGGTGAATCGGTTGAATTGCTCAAACATTTCATTGCTGCATGTCATTGTAATGAACAAGGTCTTATAACAAAAGAAAATTTTATTCAAGCTTTATCAAAAAATGAATTACTTAGACAACTTTTATCTCCTTTTACTTAAAAGAATTCATTATGTTTAAATCTTGTCAATGCAAAGCAAAGAAAAAACACCAAAATCTTCCTTTGCTCTATCTATTTCCCAATGGTTGTAAAGCTTTCGATTTATTTTATTTTTAATTGTCATGTGTATTTTTATTTTCCAAAAGAAAAATGATAAAAAGAAGAAAAACAAAACAATTTAGAATTGAAAGACAATCAAATATTACATTCTAACATATTGTTTGACGAGTAAAATTTTTTTGATGATAAATTATTAACACAAATTCAAAGAATAATAATGATGCATTTAACACCGACATATATCAATGACAACACAATTTCTCGTAGAAATATGTCTATATAGAAAAAAAAAAAATTATTGTGTGAATTGAAAATTATGCTTTTTTTGTTTTTTGTTGAGAAAGATTTATTTGACATAAGAAATTTAATCTAATTCAATTTATGTTATAATAATGGCCTTGATGAGGTAGATATTTTTTCTGCCTCAAGTGAAATCAAATACAGTATAGATTGATTTTCTTGTAGATGAACCAAAGATAAAAGGAAAATCATTTTCTGACACGTTAGAATAAACAGATACTTCGCACTTTTATTCAATTAAGTGTCATGATATAAATAGAAACATATATGAAATAGACAAAATATTAATTTATAAAATTATAAATGAAATAAATCTTAATCGAAACTATTTTTCCATCGTACTAAATAAACTTCAGTACTTTTTTAATAATATTTCTTATCTTTATTTCATTACTTTGATCAATTATTGTGACAGAATTTTTCTTTTATTACTATAAAATGTTGATTAATATGTCACATAATCTTATCGATACTGATATATCATTCGTGTGAAATAATTTATGTGCGTAGATTTCACCATTATGTCATACTACTAAAAACTTTGCTTTATGAATATCATTATAGATACACTGGCATTCATAGACGAGTATAAAAATATCAATATAGTTATCGACATTCAATATAAAATCGATTCTATAGTTTCTATCTAATTAATATTTCTTAATAAACTCATAGAGGAAGAATGAATAAGGTGAATCTATTTTTTTGTTTTCGTTATAAAAATAAAAATTTGCAATACAATAGAGATATACATGATATTCGAGTATCTATAGATAGATCTATTCGTTAATTTTTGTTTTATTTTTAGACCAAGAAAAAAAAAAAACATGCGATTTTGTAGTTTGATAAATTCAACAAAATTTTTCACAAAAAAAAGAAATTTTAACTGTCATAATCTGTTCGTTTTCGAAATCGATTTGCATTATTTGGTTCACCATTTGATGTAAAAAAATCATCATCATCTTCAAAACGAGATCGAGAAGTACTAGTACCGTAATTATTATTATTATAAGATGATGAATAATTCGGTTTTTTTGATGTAGTTGGATAATCATCATCTTCATATTTTGAACGTGATATTGGTTTCGATGTAGAATATGATCGATCTTCATTATCATATTTTGAATGTGTCATTGATTTTGATGATGAATAATGATTATCTTCAAATTTTGAAAGATTTGTTGATTTCGTAGATGAAGATAGATAATCATCATCATCATATTTTGATGATGACCAACGATTATCATTATCATTATATTTCGAACGATTTATTGGTTTTGATGTTGAGTAATTATTATTATAGGTAGAACGTGTTATGGGCTTAGATGTTGAATTATAATCATCATCATCATCATCATCATCATCAAATCTCGAATTAGGCTTTTTTTTTAAAGATGATGATGGACGATTATCATCATCATCATCATCGTATTTTGTACGATTTGTTGTTTTTGATAATGTTCCTCGATATTCATTATTAAGATTTAAACGATCGGATGATCGTTGATAATTTTTGTTATCATTAAAATCGTAACTTTTATTTGTTTTAGTTGTTGTTGATGTTTTTAAATAATTATATTTATCATTATCATCATCATCATCATCATCATAACGACTATATGATTTTTTTGATGTTGTAATTGTATGACGATCGTTTGTTTTATTATATATATTATCGTCATCATCGTATATACTTGATGATGGTTTTTTAATATTTGAAGAAAATTTATTTGTTGACAAAGATGAATTATCAAATCGATTTGTTGACTAAGAAGAAAAAAAAAAGAACAATAAACAAGAAAAATTTTCTTTTTTTTTAAAAATTTACTTTTGATTTTTGTTGTCCATAATAATCTTCTTCATCATCACTAACATTATCTCGTTTTGATAATGAACCATTTGTATAAGATTTAGTATCATGTATAAGAGGACTCAGATTTCGTCGTTTTGTATCATTTGTTATCGATAATTTTGGACTAAATCTTGATAACATATCTTCACTTTTTGTTATTTTAAGTGTTGATGATGTTGACCATGGAGTTTCTTCAGGAAATGATTCATATGTTGATCGAAATGCTTTTGGATCATTACTAGTTGATCTTTTTATTAATGTATCATTACTTTGATTTCCACCTAATACTTTTTTTTTCTTATTATAATCATTTGTTGAAGATAATTTAACATCATCGTCATCATCATCATCATCATCATCATTAGCGGCTTTTATTTTATTTTTATTTGTAAAGATATTTGGAAGTTTTTCTGAAGTAATTTTTGCTTTGGAATATTTATTATCATTATTATTTTCATCATTATCAAATTGATTAAATTTTTTATTTGTTCGATTATTTTTTGCTTTTGTAACACGTAAATTTAATTCAGTATAATTATCATCAATTGTTCGAATTAACCATGAAAAACCTTTTCGAATTGATTCATCTACTTTATTTTTATCATCTTGAGGTAATGCTGTACATAATTCCTTAAACAAAAACAAAAAAAATTTTTTTTTTTTTTAATTAAATTTCTCTTTTAAAAATTATCATATAACTTACAATTTTATGTTTTGCTTTTAATTTTTCAATATTAAGTCTACGTTTTAAATCATATTCATTACTAATAGCACCTCTCTGATCTTGTTTATTTGCCAAACTAATTTTAAAGAAAGAAAAATTATTATTACTATTTTTTTTTTTTTCGAAAATAAAAAAGAAAATAAATTACATTAGAATTGGTTTATCTTTAAGTTTATCATTTTCAAGTAAATCTTCTAAAGTTTCTTGATTTTCATGAAATCGATCTCGTTCACTTGCATCAATTACAAATATTAAACCATGAATTTCATCATAATATTGTGACCATGAATATTGACGAAATTTTCTCTCACCACTTACATCAATCATTCGAATACGTTGTTGATTTTTATTTTTATTATTACGATCATTTTTTTCATTCAATGGATGTGTTACCATTGTTGAATTTGAACCCATTGTTGGTGAAACATTATCCGTTGGATCTGTAGTATATGAAATCAATTTGTAGAGAACAAATGAAATATATATTACCTCCTTCAATTGCTCTAACTGTTGATGTTTTACCTGAAGAAATTATATGTGTGTAAGAAAAAAAAAAAGGACAAAGATTTATTACCGGCATCATCAAGACCAAATATACCGATAGTGATATTACTAAAGAAAATTAATTTGAATTGAAAAATACTAATAATTTCAATTAATTTTTTCTTCAGCATTTAAATATAGATTTTTGTTCGAGAAAAAGTGCAATCATATGACTCGATAATTTCCATTTGATAGGCAAGAATAGCATAAATTTATTCTAGCAACATTTTTTTGGATTATACTTTTCACAATAAACTTAGAAAATTTGTTTTCGATCTTTCTTCAAAGCATTTTTCATGATTTTGCATTCTGTTCATATGATACTAACGAGAGAACAAATCCAACTGTCGAATACCGTTCGAAACCTTATTTTGACAATGAATCGGACTCAATGGAATTAGGAAAATCCTGAATGAGTTCGAACACAGGCGTTATCTAACCAGAGTTATGATCGTTTCAATAAGTTTTCGGCCTCTGAATCAACTATTCATGAAAAACTTATGTGCGAAATTTTCATCTGAAATTTTGTCACAATAGACGGCTCTCATGGTCGCTAGAATATTCTACAAATTTCGGTGCAATCGAGTATCTACGAGAAATGTCTATGCGCAAAATTTCAGATGAAAATCTTGTAATTGAACGTTACTATTGATCAAAAAAAAATCAACTCATTTAATGTTAGATTAGCCTTTTATCTAGAACTACAGTTTTAGGAGCTATTTTCTAAATTTGCCAAAACAGTCAAAGTTCAGAAGCAGTCTTCGAAAGCATCTGTTACTAGTGACATATCTACATTCAGACGTGCTTTTATCTTTAGACAATGCTTTATATAGTGTTTAACATCTGTCAACTTATATTACTTTATGTATAAGTCATTAGGAAAATTGCGTTGATTAATTTTTTTCATTCAACAATTCATTCATAGTTAAATACTCAAAGCTCGATGAAATGAAAAACCTTTTTCTCGAATTAATCAGAATATCATAATTATATAATGAAACCATTTCTTTGGACAAAAGCCAAAGACGATATGAAAGTAAGTTGTAATATCATTGTAATATATCGATTTTTACTCATAATTGTTTTGCAATATTCCACTTTCTCAGTAATATCAAACTTTCAAATCTCGATCTAAAACTTTACACATATCAAGACTTCAATCAGATTTACTTGCCCACAAAACTTCAGAATTTTTTTTTTCGATCGACTATCTCTTTGAGATATTAACATCTTAGTGAAAAAACATTTTTTAATAAGTATTGTTTTACGCATAGATATTTCGGAAAATTCTTATTACATAGAAAATTTATTTGAAAAAATGTTGAAACTTTGCAGGAAAACTGCTGTCGGTTTCAAAATAGAATAACTTTTGATAAGATCATCATAGAGACTTGCGCTTTTCGCCAGTCAAGAGCAAAGATCCGAAGCCATCTATGTGTATCAAAATCTTACTGGTTAGCAACTGATCAATCAAATGAGTTTTTTACGAAGATTTTGAAAAAAAGATATTTTGAAATCATTTTACATTGAGCTTTTGACTTGAAACATGGTCAATCGATAGAAAGAACTTTTATATTTCGATTTATACACGCCCCGGTTTTCTAGCCCGTTCACTTCAATCGTTGCAAGGGTTTTCCCGAGACTTCGGAAGACCATCCAAGAGCTTAAAGTGGGAAATTTATCATACTGGATTCCATGGGGATATTTTTTGAAATTTCAAAAATACTGAAATAACAGTCTCAAGTCGCTTGGAAAATGGAAACAAATATCACCATTCGATTAAGCATGATGAATTATCCTTGTCTTGAGCTCTTTTGTAATCTCCCAAGGTCAACTTACTGGAATTGGGGTCTTAGGAAAATACTTGTAACTCTTGAAGTGAACGTGCTAGAAAGTTAGAGCTTGAATAAATTGAAAGAGAAGAACTTCTTTTATTGATTGGTCATGCTTCAAGTAAAAGTCCAATGGGAAATAGTTTCAGAATATCTAGCTTTTTCCAAAATCTTCGTAAAGAACTTACACGATTGGTCAGTCGTTGACCAATCAGATTTTGGTATACCCAGATGGGTTTGAGATCTTGTCTGTTGAAGAGTGAAAACCGTAGGTCTCTATAATGTTCCTATCAAAAGTTATTGAAAAAACAATAGAGTGCATTCTATTTTCCGATTATGATCTTGATATAATATGAGTCAAGTTTTAGATCAATATTTGAAAATTTGATCTTACTGAGAAAGTAGAATGTTTCAAAAATAATTACAGAAAAAAATTTGATCTTGCAGTCAAATCATAATTTTTTCCTATATTATCTTAAGTTTTTTCTACAGTTTATACATCTCTTATGTGTAAACAAAAATTTTAATTCAAAAACTTTTTATCGCCTTGAGAATCTTTCTCATAAGATAATCATTTTAAATTCGTATAAACAACATGTTTCTTCACTTATTATTTTAACCTACTTCTTATCGTCTTTTTGTTGATTTACCGGAAACGATTTTGAACTTTTACATGAGGCGGCACCCATATTTTATCTTTAGTTCATTTTATGTTGCCAATTTATTTACCTAAAGTATAAAAGAAAAGAAAAAAAAATTAAAGGTGTAAGTAGGGCACTTAATCGTCAAACATAGTGAATTGGTATATTTTGTTATTTCTCTTTTCTTTCTCCCCCCTCTTTTTTCTTCTTCAAAAAGTAAAAAAAGTTGACAATAGAACACCATCCAAACGATCTGTTCTATGGCAGCAACTATAAAAAAGAAACCTTTTTTCTTTAACGCAGAGGTCACTAAAAAACAAGCAATTTGTAAATAGTTTTCAAAGAATTATAATTATAATTTCGAATGTAATTAATAAACATATTATCAATAAATTGAATAGATTATTTCATGAAAATATATTTTAGATATGTAAAATGAATATAAAGAAAAACATATATTTAATATATTTATTTCATTGATAAGTATAGTAACGGACAAAAGTTTAGAGCAGTTATATTTTTAAATTTTCTTCTTGATAGTAATAGCTAGCAAGGATTTGAAAGAAAAACATTTGTGTAACTGAAAAGATTCTCTATCAGAATTGATAGATCTGAAGACTTCAGAAAAACTGCTTGGATGAGGATCTGCGAAAAACCAAGACCTCAAAAATATGTTTTCTGGCTTCCATTTGAAACTTTTGAGAAAAGATTTTCTTTGATAGAGCAAAATGAAATGTCTTCGATCTCTCAATGATCTTCTTTCATCGACCTGCATTCAATTTACAAAAAGCCGAAGAAACATTTTTCTTATCTTTTTATTGAAAATGTCAATATTTTTGTCATGTTCGACGCTTTGAAGATTTCTGTATACTGAATGCAGTTCGATGAAAGAAGGTCATTGAGAGGTTGGAGATATCTTATTTTCCTCTATCAAATAAAATCTTTCTCTAAAAATTTTGATTGGAAGTTCAAAAGCTAATCTTGAACGTCTTGGTTTTCTGCAGACCTTCACCCAAATAGTTTCTTTGAAGCCTTTGTACCTGCCAGTTCTGATACATAAATAGTTTTCTTCAGATTCTTGCTAGCTATTACCATTGAGAAGAAAACTTCAAAATATAACTGCTTAAAACTTACCTCCGCCACTATATATATGGAATACAAAAAACATTGAGATCATTTTATTTATGTCTGTTCAAGTTTATATCGCATGTGTATCCCTTGTTCGTCGACCATTCCTACAAATGATGCAGCCAAGTTAGAATCTAAATATTCTGCTTTACCTATTGCTTTTGAGCTGTGCCATACACCTGTATACTGTGCACCATCTGGTCATGTGTATATATCAATATCATTGTACAAATTTGATTGAAGTTCTTTTCTATAGAATGTACCATTGGTAAAAGTTAATTGTTTTGTTCCATGCATTTTATCATGATTCTATAAATCTTCATAAATATATGGGTGATTAGCACTTACATATATGTTTACCATGACCATAACGCATTATTTGACCTTCCTCTGTAACAATATATTTACCATTATATTGATCATCATTAGCAAATATGAATGAATCCTTATGAAGTTTATATGGAGTCACTGCAAAGTATGATTGTGTGATTTTGACGATAAACTATTTGTCATAGTTCTATATTTATCAATCTTTATTTTTACAACTTTTGCTTTTTTTTTATTGAACTGATGTAAGAGGAAAATGAAAAAAATAAAAGATTGTCTTACTTTCTTTTTCTCGCTCGTCCATACATGTTAGAGAAAAAAAAATACAATATTTTCGAATCCTATGGTGTTCACAGTATGCATCACAGTTGATATAATTACCAGTATCGATTTGGAAGAATCAGTAAATCATATAAAAATGAATTAAGAAATAATCCAAGATCTTTTGTAAATCTAATGGTGTTTTTTTTTCAAGTCTAATAATGAATTACTCTCAAATGTGTTGTGTAATATAAGTTTCTCATAGTCGACATATTAGACTAAAGTTTTTAATTTAAGAGACAATTTGAAATTTTGTCTATCTTCGAACAACATTTGCTTGTGAAACAATGTTTGAACAATTAGAAGAATATCGAAGATAAAGTAATTCTTAGTGATATTCGAAAAGAACGAGATGATCTTCTAATAGTTTCTAGTGATTTGAATTTATTTAGATAATCTAATTATCATATTGAAGAAAATAGATGTATAGTAAGTCATGAAGAATAAGTATGGATCTTGATAGTCTTATAGTTTGATTATTATGAAAATACATTCTTCATATAAATTTGACTGATTAATCAAGAACTATCACTCAAATATAAATACAAGGTGTTCCAAAAGTCTGTACGAAAATAAAACTTGAATAACTTCTCAATAGTTCAAGCAATTTATATAAGCATTTCTTGATTTCATTCGATGTTTCTTTAAGTTTTATTTCATATAACTTCAGTTATAACAATTGTTCAAAATGATCTCATAAAGCTAAAACATACAAGTTTATTGTTTTTAAATATTAAGAAAATAACATTACATAGAGTTAAGTCTGGTGTGTGTGAAACTCATTCTTTGAATTCAAATGTTTGGAAGAAAAGTTTTCTAGAAGTCAATGTATTCCACTATCAATGTGCGAAAAAGCTTCATTTTATTGAAACATTTATTGACGAGGAAACTATCTCAACTGACACCTGCTGTTTGAACTTATATTAAACCCGCAAGCACGTCTCAGTAACATTATCAAAAGTCTGAAAGAGTTCCTCCACATTAGACCTTTGGCACCAAGTTATGGCCAGTTCACAAGATTTTCGACTCACTTAGAATATCCTGAAAGTTTCAGCTAAAAAAGAATGTTCATTCGTCCGTATATTGAATTTCCAAAATCAGCCTTTGTTACAGACATGTCGTAAAAGCAATGAGTTCATTTGAAAATACAATAATTCTTTGCAATTGAAACGTTTACGATATTCCAAGAGTTAATATATGTATCTATGGCCATAACTCGGCGTCAAAGGTCCATGCGAATGAACTATTTAAGATTTTAAGCTAGTTTCACTGAGACCTAACTGCAGTTTCAATATGAGCTGCAAACGGAAGGTGTTAGTTGAAGTAGTTCCCTACTAAGTTCTGTCATGATTCTGTAAGCTTTTGAATAAACTTTTCCAATCGTCCGAACATATAATGTCAGATACATTTTCAGCAAAATAACATGAACTTCACCGACTTGTCAAATCTATGATAATTGTAGAGATTTCAGAACGTAATCGATCTGGTACGATATTCGTTTCACAAAAACTCCATGAGAAAATAGCTCTAATGCAATACTAATATAGTATTTCTCTGTCAAATCTGATTAGTAATCTTCATTTTACAATCATAGGTAATCAACAGACGCGTAATTCAGCAGTAAATGCAGCGGAGAGAGCGCAGAGTGAATAGTTTTCAAAAGCACAGAGGGGTCACGCTCCCATAAAATTACGCTCCTAGCAATTAAACTTTGACTATTAATAAGTCTACTTTGATTCTAATGTTAATCGGCACAGCAATTCTATCTAAAATATATTAAATAAAACTTCAATGAATATAAGATCAGATTATGAAAAAAAACCATGTAAATCATATGATCTATTGAGAAGCTATTCATGTTTTATTTTCAAACAGATGTTTGAAACATCTGGTAGATGTCACTTGTTAGTAATTTTATTTTATATGATAGGTCAATGAGGACCAGTCATCCAATTCTTTTCCTGATGATAGTGGATCTCAATGGTAAATGAAGGAATAAATATAGTTTCCTTACTTACATTCTTTCATTCAGGTAAAACTTCTTCTAGATCGATTCAATAAATTTTGAGTAAAACATCAAAAATGATGTTCGGTGGTAGTGGTAGTTCTCAACCAATTATGGTTCTAAGTAAGTAAGAAAGTCTATATTGAACTGATCGATCTTTTCTCTATGTTTCTAGATGCAAATACAAAACGAGATCAAGGAAAAAAAGCTCAATTCAGCAATGTTTACGCTGCTAAAGTATTGGGTTTTCTTTTGTTGTATCTTTAAATTTTAATAATTATCTCTTTTTTTTTTGCAAGACGATTGCCGATACAATTCGTACCTGTCTTGGTCCACGAGCAATGCTCAAAGTTTGTTATCGGTTTTTTCTTTCTTGAATTAATTTTCTTTTAAAATTTTCTCTAATAGATGGTACTTGATCCTATGGGTGGTATTGTTTTAACAAATGATGGCAATGCTATTTTACGTGAAGTATATTATAATAATTGAGTTTTTCAAATTGTTTTATATGACTTATTTAGATACAAGTACAACATCCGGCTGGTAAATCTATGATTGAAATAAGTCGAACACAAGATGAAGAAGTCGGTGATGGTACAACAAGTGTAATTATTTTAGGTAAATTTCAACATATTATATATATAGAATAAATGAAAGAAGAAATGTTTTATTTAGCTGGTGAATTATTAGCACAAACTGAACAGTATCTTCAACAAGGTTTACATGCAACAGTAATTATTCGTGCATATCGAAAAGCACTTGAAGATTGTATTGATATAATGAAAACAAAAGCTAGTATACCAGTTGATATTAAAAATCGTAATGAAATGTTACGTGTTGTTAAAAGTTGTATTGGAACAAAATATTTATCAAGATGGTATGTTTGAAAATTATTTTATTTTATTTTTTAATAATTCAAAAAAAAAATTAGGAGTGATTTGGCTTGTCAAATATCACTTGATGCTGTACAAACGATAATGATTGACGAAAATGGACGACGAGAAATTGATATTAAACGATATGCTCGTTTTGAAAAAGTTTATTGTCTTTATTTTTATTTTTAAATTTTTTTATAAATTAGTTTTTAATATAGATACCAGGAGGTTCAGTAGAAGATTCATATTTACTTAAAGGTACTATGCTTAATAAAGATGTTGTTCATCCCAAAATGAAAAGGTATGGAAATCTATTAATGAAATAGAATTGCAATTTGTTCTTTTGATTTTTTGTTTTAATTTAGACGAATTGAAAATCCACGAATTGTTTTACTTGATTGTTCACTTGAATATAAAAAAGGTGAAAGTCAAACATCACTTGAATTTAGTGGTGAACCCGATTTTACGTATGTATAAATGATTTTTATTTTATGAACTACAAGAAAACAAATTCACTATTCATCTTACAAAGAAAGATCGTCTACAGTAAGTTAAAAAGATAGATCATATTTAGATCTAATAAATGTACTCTTGCTGACAAACTAACTAATTAAAAATATGTACCGATCATAGCATGCATGAATCGAAGTATTCGTATTTACAGTCTATGTCATGTGTCCATACGTCAACGTTACAGTAGTATTTATTTTTCGTTTTTCATCATGGTTGAATAGAGTTTGACGAGTTACATAAGAAAAAACAATATCACACATATTGAAGAGTTATTTTATAACATTCATAATTTTATGTCTATTACCCATATATTTAAGGAAACATGAATTTCGCCATAGACTTTCTGCAACTATCGAAAGAGTATCTGCTCATATTAAATGTAGTCCTCACCCTAACTCACTGATAGATGGACGTGTTGATCACAACAATTAATAGATGAACTGTATGTAAAGCAGATAAATGCTGTCGTAAGTCTTGTTTCCCTTAAATATAAGGTAATAAACACAATGTTTGGACTGGTATAAAATAACTCTGTGACTATATGCCATATTGATTTTTTTCTTATGTAACTCGCCAAACTCTATTCAATCATGAAGAAAAATGAAAAATAAATGTTGTTGTAATTTTGAAGTGTGAGCACATGGCATAGACTGTAAATACTTTGAAATTCGAATATTTCGATCTGTACATGCTATGAGTAGCTCATATTTTAAATCAGCTAGTTTGGCGATGTAAGTAGCCATTTGAACTGAATATAATCAATCTCTTTAACTTACAATACATGATCTTTCACTGTAAGGTATGCATAAGTTCCAATTACATGAGTATCAATCCGACTGGTTAACATTTTACCAGTTATCGATTGGATCTGGTGCATATCTAACATAAGTGAGAGTTAGTTATCATAGAACAAGGATCAACAGAGTTTTGAAGATAACTGAGAAGGTCATAGAAGGTATAAAAAAAACTGTCGAGATTTGAGTTTACCGAAAATTCACATAACTTTTGACAATTTCTTTGTAACTTTGGTATTAATTAGAGAGATTTGTATCAACTAAACTATTCGTGAAAGTTTACAAGATCCTCGTTAAATCATTGACGAAAATCTTGTTGGCAACTAGCGAGATTCTGGAGGTTCATTAGTTGATAGCATGCAATGCATTTTAATTGTAAGAGAAGTCATACTTTTAAAATAATCGATCCTCATCCTCACTCTCATTACTCAAATTTGTCGGTACAGTAAAATGCTAGAATTTCTAGTAAAATATTCTTGAAAGCGATTGAATATCGATGCTATTAGAAATACATGCAACAGATTTCAAAGTTTCTAAAAAACATTTCCTGAACTCTTTTAATTATTAATAGACGTATGTTACAATTGGAAGAAGAAAGTATTCGTGAAATGTGTCAAGATATCATTGCTGTTAAACCTAACGTTGTTGTTACAGAAAAAGGAATATCTGGTAAAATCAAAAAAAAAACAAATTCTTTACACTTTTTTAATTTGAAAAATTTCTATTTAGATGTTGCTGCTCATTATTTGGCTGCTGCCGGAATATCAGCTGTACGTCGTACGAAGAAATCAGATAATAATCGAATTTCACGAGCAACAGGTGCAACAATTGT